>JAHPZR010023884.1:0-35000 GCA_019787425.1 Platygyra sinensis
TGGGCTGGTTTAAAAGGCCATGCTTTGTGCTGGACTGAATTTGAAGAGTTTTTGTACCGGGACTTACCGTGTCATGTTGTTGCACGGACACAGGGTCATCATCTGGTTGGTATTTGGGGTAGCTAGATTAAATTCCAGTGGAGGGTGGGCCGGTTTAAAAGGCCATGCTTAGTGCTACACTGGACTTAAAAAATTTTTGTACCAGGACTTATCTCTGCCATTGAAAGCTTAGTGTCTTCCTCAAATGGAGGAGAGTTTCTTTCTAGCCTGGCGTCATGTTGTTGCACAGACAAAGGGCTAACATCTGGTTTGCATTTGTGGTAGATAGATTAAATTACAGGGGATGGGGGGAGGGGGTTGGGCTTGTTTGAAAGGTCATGCTTTGTGCTAGTCTGCATTTAAAGAATTACTGTCATTGAAAGCTTGGTGTCTCTCTCAAATGGGGGGATTTTGTGTCTATTAGGAAAAAGTTTTCACAAATAAAGCAAGAGAAAATTGATAAGGCGATTTATCCCTGTCATTAAATGCTTAGTGTCTCCCTCATGGTGTGGTTGGCCAGAAACAGGGCTATTAGCTGGTATGCATTTGGGGTGGCCTAGTTAAATAGCAGGGGTGGTGGTACTGCGTGGCTGAGAAAGCAGAGAACAAAAAAAAATAGACGAATAGAAAATGAGAACCATTACTTGCTTTGGTGATCGGACAGGCGGCACTCTCGTTTTGATTGCCTCGGTTTCTCGAACGAAGATGACACGGTCTCCCGGATAACTTTGTGAATGTGAATGTTTTGACAGTGTTACATCTCCTCGTGTGCTCTCTTACCGTTGCGTTTTTAACAATGCCAGCGGGCTTTAACTTTATTTAACTGAACCTTCGGATTAAAACATCGGTGGCATCAAAATTGTCACTGTTTAGAAACGATCCATTTTCCATGTTGAGTGGCGCATACCCACTTTGATTTTTATTTTTAACTAATGCATAATTATGTTGTTTCAAGGTAGGCTTCCTGAAGAGGAGCTCTTCACCTTCGCCATTTTGTCACTATAAATAAAGAATTGCCTGATTACCTTACCTTTGTTGAAGCTTAGAGTAAAACTTGTTTTCCACGGTTTAGCCTAATTAACCTAAACTTCTGTGTGGTTCGCTGACAGAGACAGTCTTAGATGACAAATAATGAATCTTTCATTGTATTCTCACCTTGCTGCAGTTAACCACGAAGGCTTTCCCCATTGCTTTTAGAGCAAAAGGTATAGATGTCTCATCTGGAACGATTGAACAGAGATCCATCGCATCTAGAATCCTGTTGTAAACAAATCCATCTCCAAAGCTTGTATTCTGCACAGTGGTATTTTCAATTACGACATCCCCTCCAGAACTCTCAATATTTGCTCCGGCCAACGCTGATCGGAAGATGTTCGTATTCATTATTGCTATGTGATTTTCAAGTTCTTTCACCAGCAGACCTGAAGCTCCATCTTTAATTGTAACATTTAGTAAATCGGGTACCTTCTTGAGTGCCTTTATCCCTTCAAAAGCATTTACTATATCTACATTCTCCAAGGTTGAGTTCCCTTGTTTCTCGGTGAAATTCGTCGGTGCGAAGTAAATACCAGTCCAGTACACTGTCTCAATCAACAAAGGCATCAGGGTGTCACACTCAATTCCAACATCATTGGAATGATCTGCCAGGGTCGGGCATCATGGTTTGAAAAAAATAATATATATCCGAATTAGTGAAGCTTCGCAAGAAAGATTCTTTAACTAAATGATAAAAATAAAGCATTTCTAAACCCAAACCAAGAAAGCAAATATACCTCAACGAAAGATTAGGCCTTTAAAAGTGGGAGAACTCTACCGGAAAACTTTAAACTGGCTAGACAACCATGTAATTTTTAAAGGCAAAACCATTTTAAGTGGCTGTAAATCGAAACTTGTGGAAGATTTACGTTATCTCAGAAAATTTCACTACCCGTGCATTTTTGTTGTTGCTAAGGCCAGGTTTTATATGATGTCTGGAGTTAAAATAAAAACTCAAGGCACTTGTGGAGAACAAGGAGCATATTGTATGAACTCTTATAAGAACAGATTGTCACGCTAAATTAGTAAGGTTTCCATAAACTTTCTATTTTACTTACATTTCCAAATCAACGTTAAACTATTAGGAAAAAGTTTTCACAAATAAAGCAAGAGAAAATTGATAAGGCGAACATTTTTTCTCCAACATCATTCATTTTGATGGCCTTCACCAAGTGAAAGGCCCTATTTGGAAAGGCAAGGCAAGGCAAGACAATTTGTTGCTGCGAAGCCATGAGGCTTCGCAGCAGACTAATTTCGGTCGCGTACGTGACTAGCCTGGGTTCCTTGCACCAGAATCCAGGTTCATTTGAGAAATTTTGGATGTATGTATATCACCGCATTCTGCCTCGATCTCAGGTAATCGAAATCGAGGCTCTTTCGATTTGGATGAACTTCTATGGAAGAGAAAATCCTGTTTCGTGTAGAAACCACATTTTCGCAGGCGAAGAGTTTGAAAGCAAGTGAAGGTTGTACATGATAAATTCCCATGACTAAAGCCGATTTGTTTCTCAGAATATCTGAAGCAATTCTTAGAACTTTGAAACGCTTTGAAACCCTTTAGAATGCGGAAACACTTTGGAAACCTTTTAGAAATGGTTCGAATACTCTTTGAAAACCCGCTTTAAAATGTCGAGAGAAGAAATATTCTCTTACTTTGCGTTCACTATTCACACGCTAGCGAATGCGCGACAGCACTACATGTTATAATTTTTTTTCCTAAAAAGTTATTTTACCACACGGTTGGGCACTGATTTATTTATAGTTGTGGCAAGATCAAAACATATAACGCATGTGAAACTTCTCCCAAGTTTAGTGGTAAAAATTTCGGGCATTTGCAAATGTAAACGTCAATAGGTTATTGTTTACATGCATGCGAGATTAACGACAGTCGTCATTTGCATGCTGCGTTATTCTGCGTACGTTTTGTCTAAATTAATCATTAGTTTAGACAAAACGTACCCAGTTCTCAAGCTTTCCGAAGTACTTGAAATTATGCTTTCCACTTAAACTGTTTGCTCGTTACAAAACTTTTGCGGCTCAAAATGGCGAATTTGAGCGATTTGGTGGGTTTTGCGTTGACTCTTACTACACCTTATAAGAAGGAGTCAAGGGTCGAAAGCTTATTTTCGACCGCTCCAGCGCCAAGCATATTTTCACCCAGAAATTGGAATCGCCCGGCTTCCAAATCGAACACTGAGATACACTGAGAGGTTCCTAATAAGCTCCAGGCCCTCGAGTATAAATAAAGTTTTCAGTTTTTCAGTTTTCAGTTGATGCTTCTTCTCGTGGCATTCAATCGAAGTTCCATTTAAGAGCGTGCCCGTGTAAGAACCGATCACTCAAATTTTCGTAGAAAATGGATTGCCTTCATTTTTTCTACAGAAGTCAAGCAACATATGCAATGAAGGAAAATGGCCGTTATTTTGATAGATTCGCTTTTTAATTTTTTGAGGAATTTTTTTTGTAGGCACCCCGAAAACCACACAAACCGGAAATTGAAACCCCAAAAATTGGGGGTTACGCTATGCTTGCTCAAACTTCGCACATTCGATGAAACAACCTAATTCTTTCAGAATTACTGCATAATTCTTTCTTCTTTCCACACAACTAAAAACTATCTGCTTATCTTAAACGCAAGCAAAGTTATGACGTCTTAACGTGATCCTCTTAAAGACGTCTTTGCCATCTTTGCTGACATAGTCTCCAAACAAACAGATTTTTTTCAAAAGTGGGACCTCTTCATGAATGATGACTGTTATCAGCGTAATGTACTAAGCCTAAGCTACAATTATCTGTATTAAAAGTTGTGGGCACTCATAATTTTGATACGCAAAAAATTCAACAAAGTAGCGGAAATTTCAACATTATTGTGTGGAAATGACGAATCTCATCCGTTGACTAAAATGCGGTTTTAAGTTTCTCAGTGAACTTTTTGACATTACCTGATCAGATTTATTGAGTTTTAACGCTTGGAGAACTCGATGAGACTTATTTTACGCCAAAATATCGGGAAATCTCTCAAGCCTCGCTTTCTTTTGACTGACCACTACTGATCGTCACCGCGACCGTTTCGTCACGCATCACGCATTCTTGGTTGATGACGGCGTTATTTAAAATGTCTTATCCCCATAGAAATGAGCAGCCTTTTATGATTATTTCATACTTTTTCAACACCTTTTTCCTTTTATTTCTTGTTTCTTTTATAAGTTTCTCTAATATTAATTTTAGTTGAGTCATCGCCGAAGCCGGTAGTGTAAACAGTTGGGGTCAAATGTCAACAACATTCGTTCGCTAACTAACATTTGACCTTTCGGGAGACTCTTTTCGCGAATAATTGCAGTTGTTAATAAATCAGGAGAACTCATAGAGAGAGTTTTATTCAAATTTGATATCCGAAATGGACCTCTTTACCGATACCATGCCTTCCCGATGCTTCTATTTAAACAAGAATATGTTTGATTTGATGCCGAGAACCTAAATTAGATCAACAACCGAAATTAGATCGAGTAACATGATATTGTGTGCGCAGTCTCAGCTAGACAAGTATTCGTATAAAACTCATAAAAATATGGCATCCCAGACTTGCCAATTTTTAAAAAATTATAGGGCATACTAGATTAAGATAGAGCTTCCTCTTCATAGTACTCGTAGAGAAACCAGTTTTGATGGTACCGGTGTGCTACGTGTTCACAAAAAATATTCTGACACCTGAATAACCCGGACACGCAGTTTTGTGCAATTCGCAAACGATTTCTCTGGAAGCTAGCAGAGCATTGCACTAAATCTACTACTTTAAAGACATTAAATAATTTTTAAATATTTTCCAACTTCCACACAAACGTTTTGCTTTCCTGTCAAAGTTTTACAAGGGGAAATATAACCAAGTATCAGACACATCCACGTGCTATTGTCTAAAATGGAGCTCGCGGCATTGCCTTTTTGGTTTGATGTTTAGGGAGATATCAATTTTATTACTTCATTACTGTGGTAATAAAAGTCACTCTAAACATGCAGTGAATCAAGGTTTAAGCTAGGGTTGTGCGAGTGACCGTCCAGTAGCAAATATGGGGCCACATGACCTATTCCACTAGGGGGTCTGGGGGTTTCATGCCCCCGCGCCCAAAATATTTTGCAAAACGCAATTTTTGGTGCGTTTCCGACGATTTTCAGCCAAAACATTTATAAAATGTATCGTTAGGACTTGAACAATGATAATGCATCGTTTACTTAGTTAGCCAAGAACCTAAATTAGATTGAAACAGCCCATACTAAACACACACGGCTCGTAATACCATACCCTGTCCTTAAGTGTCTGATTACGATGTTTGTCAATCGTTGATCTTGGCGGTCATCTTAGGAGAAGTGTATAGGTGTACACCTCTGTATCCACAGCCGTCATTTATACATGTCACTTGTGAAATCACTCCTATATTTCGAGGCTTTTAAAACACGGTATGTGGGCTGTTTGTAGCACATGTTTTTTTAAACTCGTGGATACGCGAAGCGTAGAAACGAGTTTCTTGCTGTGACTTCGATATGCAAATGTGTCACTCTCTCACTCAGGTGTAGACACTGTTCGTATTTAGTCGGCCCAAACGAGAGCGCCCGAGCTAGCCCGACGCCATGTTGGAATAGTAACCGAGCCCGTTGCCATGAATAGTAACCGAGCCCGTCGCCAAGTTCGAATAGTAACCGAGCCCGACGCCATGTTGGAATAGTGACTGTGCAGCCCGATTACTCACTCGAAGGTGTGCTTCGTGACAGCCTTGTAGCTTTTAATTTATTAGATGTTTCGCTGAATTGAAGAGAAGTTGACTTCGAATGTTCGACTTGGTACTATGGCCAACTTGAAGGCTGAATTTCATGAACATTTGACTCGTCCACGCGGGGGTGATGCTCGATATACCAAGTCAATATATGCACTATTGTCTCGTTCTTTTGTGTGAAGTCTATTGTGTTATTGTGTAAGGGATAGGAATCATTGTTGCGTTCTTTGTGACGTAACTCGAGACTTGCTATTCACTTGGTATATCGTGCACCAGCCCCACGCGGCGTTAAATATGACGAAGAGATGAACATTTGTTTGCTGGAAAGTCAGTTGAAAATGAGTAAATCTCATGCTAATGTGGTAAGTTTTGATGAGAATGTGTCTTATTTGTCGACCTCAATGAACTTATATGAGCGAAACGAGCATTTTTTATGAACGAAACAGCTATTGAACTGACAGGACAAACATTGGCACCATTATTATAATATTGCAATTTTTATCATTTATCATATAATTATGGACAAAACACTGACCACCAGTTCATGGACTACCCCAATGGACCACCCCAAAATTGACTACACCTAAAAGTAATATTCCAAATGAATACTCTTTAATGTTCTTAGCTGCCAGTGTTACCGCCGCATTACATGAAGAACTAAGTAGAAAAAACTTAAGAACCCGGATTTTGAACACATGGTTTTTTTGGAGCACAGTGCTTTTTTTGGTGTAGAGAATCTTTGGCTATGTAAACAGCTGTCTGGACTCTTGTGGAATAAATTATGGCTAAACAAATACAAATGTTGTTGAGTTAAAGTATCGGCAACAGCCAGTATAACTGAATTACACATAACTTCTGCTTATGTTCATCATGTACAGCCTCTAGCCACCATTTTCAATAATTGCACTTGAAATAAACAACTGTTAAACACAAATTAGTTTGAAAAGCGTAATTTCGTTTTATCAAATTTCATCATTTGATTATCAACGAAAATTATCGGAGGCACCAATCAGTATAATGATCATACAAGTGTAAACATAATAACTTGAAAAGCCATTGAAATGTGAATGAGGAACCCAGTCTAATATTTGATTTAGGAATAGCACAAGTGAAATAATGCCGGGGGCTATTCCCTTACATGGGCTATATGGGTATGTGCAGCCCCAGAAGGGTAGGGTTTTTCAGCCACATTGGTTATAAATAGGCTATGGCTTTAGCACTCTAGTCTGAAGATATTGGCTATGTTTCTTGGAACAAGCTACTTTTTCATAATTATCAGGTCATAAATAGGGTGGCAAAAATCGCAGACTTTGGTCATAAATGGGGAAAGAGTTTGGGGAAGTGGTCTGCATTTCCCTACCCGGCCTTTCTGGGAGTATCCGCTGGGTATAATGTCACACAGTAATTGTGAATTTTTATTCCATGTGATTCTGTACGTCAGCCACTACACATGCACAAGCTAAAGATGACACAAGCTAAAAGATGACATGATAGGAAATGACAAGAATAATGGCTGAATAATGCATTATAAGTCAGGCTCCTGAGCCTGGAACATGGTAAACAGTACAGCTATAGCTATAGTTATACTCAACAACAGGAATCTACTCTTCTACTTTGTGTTCAGTGGTTCCAGAACAAAACAAGCAAGGTATAGCAGCTTACAGCTTTAAATAGTACTCATTTAAAATATTATTTTTAGGAGTAGATTATTTTAGGGGTAGTCCATTTAAGGGAGTCCATGGACTGGGGGTCAGTATTTTGTCCATCACCTAATTTTTTTTTAATGTTATAATTCAGTAACATCTAAACCTGAAGATGGCTTGGTGTGATAACCCGAACTATTGTCATAAATGTAACACGTTGTGTCAGCCTTGCAGTAGTCTTTGACTTATTATCGTTTTACTTTTCAAGTTTGGCTGATTAATCTCCTGCAAGATACAACATTTAATCAAACAAGATCTTTGTTCATGGCTTTGCAGTTTGTTTTTTTATCTTGAGTTGTCCATATTCAACCAAAATTGAGTGAAGTTTAGGTTAAAGTTGTGTTCTCCATACTTGTTTTGTTTATTTGAGTACTTTCATCTGAACTCTGAGTGGGATGTGAAATGCACTAATTCCCAAATACTGTCTTTTGTTTACATTTTTGCTTCCTGATTGTAAAGATAACTAGGGAAAGAAACCCCCTGTGAGCTTGATGGAACATATTTATGGGTCGACAGATTTTTTGGATCAACCCACAAAATGCTCTCAAGAGGCTAATAATTTTGATGTATTTTACATGCAATATATATAGAGACAAGTGGTTCCGCATTGTAAAAGAAGTGTCTCATAAGAAACCTTAACTACAGCCTTCAGTGAAATACAGTGAAAAAGCTCTGTTTCGCACAAAAAGAAAAATATTCTTGAATGATTCAAATTTTTCCACCAGGCAGACCAACAGCAACTTCTGGGTGGTGGTAAGGAGGGATGGTGGGAGAGTACTCTGAGATTTTGGGCAGGAGTGTCCAATGTGACCCAAGAACCCTTAGCTTTTACCACTCCATGTTCGACTGCAATTCTACTTCCCTACCTATTTTGTAATATGTGTGCAACAGAGGCCAACTAAAAACCCTATGCTTTATAAGATAAGTGCGACCTTGCATGGTACGAACACAGCTTGTTTCAACAGCCTTTAATAATGCACCAATAATTACAAGCTTACCAACATGTTTCATCTCTAGATTACTTAATCCACGAGTTTGGCGATAGGGTTCCTTTGATTTTATGGATGGCATGGCTTTTAAGCCATGCCCTCCATAAGGGTTATTCTGCAAAGGTGTTTGGCTATCAGTGTCCAAGGTGAGGTTGCTACACACGAAATGTATCAGACTTAAAAGGGAGAAATGTCCGTTTTCTTTATCGTAGAGAAACCAGGTTAATGGGTATTCCACCAGGACCAAGAAATACAAACTGCAGTACTGAAGGGGCTGCCAAAGCTGTTTAAGGCATGGGTCAGGAATGTAAAGTAGAATTATGGTTGGGCAGCTATATCTCTTGCTATATTTGTTTTAACAAGCTGAACTTTCCCCTGATTATAAAGCTCGACTTCCTGCCTAACTTACATATCATTCTGACCACGTGACATGTTACCTGATCACTTTTAAAAATAAGGTAAATCGGCGAATTGGTGGCGAATTTCTATCCTATTGATCAATAAATAAACGATTTCGATGCAAATTTAAATTATCTGCCTTGCTACGTTTTCGTTCTTAGCAGATGTAAATGATCGAAAGTCTAATTTTGTAGAAAATAACGACCTTTCACCCTATATTTTTTTTCTGCGAAAAGAGCTACGGTCATTCCAAACGTGAGAGGATGAAAATAATTGCCTCGCATCTAAAACGCGCTTTTGCTGGATGATATCACTAAAACAAACCGCCACCAATTCCTCAAATAACAGCTATTTTCCGCTAAGCCTCACGTGACATGTCACGTGACTTGTCAGAAGTAACAATTCTACTTTGAAATTTTCAGGACGTTAAAATCTAACTGTGTGCTGAATTTGGTTCCTTTTCCATTTACACCTTTAGAAATATAATTAATAGATTATTTTCGCCAGTAAAAGCCTTTGACCCAGGCCTTAAGGTAATTCCCTTGAAATTGTTCTACTATCAAACTTTTTTTGAAACTTGGCGTAATGAACATTCATCACATCACCTTCATACAGAATTAAATCTTGGTTACTTGAAAAGGACAACGTTTTGTCTTGAAACTAAAGCTTTATTTATTGACATAAGCAGTATTGCTTCATTTAAGCCGTTTTTGATTGCCTGGTTGCGGGAATATTGCACTTTTTCGGACAGTTCCGTGGCTAACTTGAAGTCCACGCCTTGGCCAAAATACACCCAGTTGGGAACTATTTTCCAAAAAAATTCATGTTCTACTATCAAACTTTTTGTCCTCTTCAAATATGTTTTTCATTAGACTGTTTTTAACAAATACCCAAGAGAAAAATCGGGGGTCACCGTGCTCGTTTAAGAGAAAAGGAGAATTCATTCCGTTATCGAGCTTAGTTTGAGGGAAATCTCTTACGTTTTGCACGTGCCCGCGCTCGTGTGCGCGCGCTGATAACGCGAAAATCGTGCGCAGTAGGAATGCGCAATGCAATACTAAGAAATCACCTTAAGGCGGGGGTCCACATGAAAGCCGTATTTTGGCTGGGTATTATGTTTTTAATGCAAATATCTCGTTTACGTTTCAAGCAATCAAGAATCTTAACGCTCATTTTATATATCTATGTTTTGGGTCGTTTTTTTAAATTTTTGGGGGATTTTTAGGTCTATTTGGAGATAAATAGTTTTTCTCAAAGGATTAGTAAAATTTATGGAAATAGGAAATTTTGAAGATTTGGTGTTGTTTTAAATTTTTGAAAATTTAAGGTGGCTCTGAATCTCCTTCGCAGATTTTTTTGAAACTTTGCAAAAAATTGCATCTTATCATGCTGATAACAATTCGATAATAAAAAAATGGGGTGTCACCGAGCTCGTCTTTGAGTTATAAACGCTTAAAGCTAAAATTGAGGGTGTTTTTAGCGGGTCATATTATTGCTATGGTAACCTATTGTGCCACAAAACTAACAGCAACTTGCTCACCGATGATTGGGCAGTTTGTTGATACCATGATTGTGGCATTAACCGATAAAGAGTGGTTATAATGACCCATCAAACTTTAATTAAGTCTTGGAAAGTACTGGAAACTGGAACCATCCACCTTAAATTCAGGTGTACCCCCGCCTTAAACTACTTGAGTCAGGTGGGTATAGTTTGTAAGCCCGACAATGTAATTCATCACTCTGCTTGAATTTCGTCTTTGCGCAGTTTTTTATTTCGGTCCTCCTCCCTTGCATGAATATTTTTTCTCCCCACATTCCCCCGTCATCACATTTCTAATGGTCCGTCCCTTTCGAAAACTATTAAGGGAGATTTTACCTGAAGGCTGTTTTGACGTCGTTCAACGTGGCCTTTGTGCCAATATCTCGTTCATGTTCTAAGCAACGCCAAACCCATCCACTTAGAACCTTTACCAATGTTTTGCCGATTTAGGTAAATTTTTTGGTGATTTTTGGGCATTTTGTGAAAGAGATATTGTTTCTTAAAGAATAGATTAAATTGGGGAAAATATGAAATGATGAAGATTTGATGGATTTGGAAAATTGAAATTTGAGGGGAAGAATTAACAGACGGACACCAAACAGTCCCCTACCAACCTGGAGCTCTTTATCGAGGGGGTCAACTGTCTGGTAGTGTTCTCAGCCCATTTTAATCTTAACAATCTCCTTTTAAAACTACTCCAAATTTCACTCCTAATAAGGTAGAATCCTCCCTTAAGTTAATTTGATTTGATTGCAATCGTGCCAACAGTCAGGTTATGAAGCAATTTCATGTAAAGTTAGTTACGATTTTGGAATTTTAGCACCATCATCTTTTCGTGCAGATAAACATTGCAATTCGGCATATAATCACGGGAAATGTTTGAGATCTCTCGCTTTCAGGTAAACATACTTCCGGGAACTTTCTCAGTTGTGGTTTTCACTTTTTTTCCCTCTCCCTTCGCCAGACAGATCAGTTTAAAAGCGTCCTTGCACAAAGAAATATAACATCTCCTTGCCCTAAAATACCTCAATAGGCTCTACTAATTTTTAGTAATTGAAATTCATGAAAAGAAACTCACTAAAGAAATGTCAAATGTGAGAAGGGAACAAAATAGTATTGACATTGACCGCAACTGTTTACACTACCGGCCTTAGCTATATCACAACCAAAATTAGAGCACGCTTATAAGAACCAAGATACATGTAATAAAAGACAAGATGTTGAAAACCTATAATATAATCTAACAAGGCTGCCCATTTCTCTTGGAATTCGAGATTTTAAATCAACCCCTGCTTCAACTAAGAATGCGTGATGCGTGACAGAACGGCCGGTAATGATCATATTAGTCAGTACCGCAGTAGAAGTCAAAGCAAGGCTTGAGAGATTTCCCGATATTTTGGCATAAAATAAGTCTCATCGAGTTCTCCAAGCGTTAAAACTCAATAAATCTGATCAGGTAATGTCAAAAAGTTCGCTGAGAAACTTAAAACCGCATTTTAGTCAAAGGATGAGATTCGTCATTTCCACACAATATGTTGAAATTTCCGCTACTTTGTTGAATTTTTTGCGTATCAAAATTATGAGTGCCCACAACTTTTAATACAGATAATTGTAGCTTAGGCTTAGTACATTACGCTGATAACAGTCATCATTCATGAAGAGGTCCCACTTTTGAAAAAAATCTGTTTGTTTGGAGACTATGTCAGCAAAGATGGCAAAGACGTCTGTAAGAGGATCACGTTAAGACGTCATAACTTTGCTCGCGTTTAAGATAAGCAGATAGGCTTTAGTTGTGTGGAAAGAAGAAAGAAGTATGCAGTAATTCTGAAAGAATTAGGTTGTTTCATCGAATGTGCGAAGTTTGAGCAAGCATAGCGTAACCCCCAATTTTGGGGGTTTCAATTCCCGGTTTGTGTGGTTTTCGGGGTGCCTAGAAAAAAAAAATTCGTCAAAAAATTAAAAAAGCGAATCTATCGAAATAACGGCTATTTTCCTTCATTGCATATGTTGCTTGACTTTCGTAGAAAAAATGAAGGCAATCCATTTTCCATGAAAATTTGAGTGGTCGGTTCTTACACGGACACGCTCTTAAAACCCAACTGCTAACCGCCAAATACTTTTCGAGAAATGCAGCTTTCGAAGCGACCAGCATCCGCGCCGGGATTTGGTGAGCAAAGGAGCAACGGTCACACTGTTTGCTCCACACTGGTTGGATGTATTTTTTAGCATCATGCAGTCAGCTCGGAGCAACAGCGTGACTCGTCTGAAGATGAGCTTTCAGAATGCTATTGGATGAATGAGTGAATTTTTATTTAACCACGGGCAATTTTCAAGGACCATTTAAGCATCTAACAAGCAGTTTCGTCAGTTTAACGGAGGGGCGTTTCAGTGAAGAACAACACAGCCTGGTAAAAAATATCTTGTTGTCATAAATTAGCTTATGTTGACTTCTATAATACTTCCTAAATGACTTAAAACATCTTCCGCATAAACTTCACTCACAGCACTTCACTTTCAAATGGAAACTACCAGTTTAACGTCATATACACAGGGGGTGGTTTCCCAGTCCTCCGGGTCGGAGGCTCATGATAAAAGTGTTTGACAAAAAGCTGGCTGGAGTTGTTCGAAAGCTAGCTAACGCTATCCGCTGGATAAATCGCTATCCAGCAGAAAGCGCGGTTTGGTTTAACACTTATTCACTGGATAGCGATTTATCTGGTCGATGGCGCCGTCTTGAAAAAACTGGGACCAGAAGAAATAAGAATACGGAATAAATTGACGCGTGCTTAACTGAAAATGTATCAGATCATCAATAAACCCGATAGGTCAATTGGCCAGAATTATAACGAAAACATTAAAATATTTTAATTCTGTGCATACGTATACATGTAAGCCAAAATTTAAACATTTTTCACGTTTTGCTGTTTAAAATTTCTTTCTTAGCCCCTTCCTTTCCTTTCCTTTTTCCCGGCCCGTGAACTTTCTGTGTCTCATTTTCTTTCTGGCTGTCGCCGAAAAAAGGTGGGTGTTAATAATGGGCAAAGCCTGAAAATGGGAGCTTGATCAGTTATAAGTATAAAAGGTCATTTTACCACCATTTTTCACCAAAACTGAACCTAGTTTTCAAATTCGCTACGTCAAAATGCCCTTGATATTCAAAAACGTCCCTTGCGCAGATAGATCTATTGCTCTACCATCTGTTTATTAAGAGCAGAGGACTGTAAATATCGAGAATTAATTTTCAAAACCGAAATTACGGATTTCTTCATGTTTCGCCAGGAGAAACCTTTTGGTCAACTATTTTCGAAAATAAGTCTAAGACTTGCCTGAGAGTTTTTGATTTTGAGATATCCAACAAAAAGTAAAATTGCGGTTTTGGTGCTACGATCGCCAGAAATTCAGCCGAAAACTTGGACATATTCACATCACTCTCAGAGAAAGACAGCTTGGTCACAACACAAAAATGTAAAACCATTGCCAATAACTGCATTTTCACTCCGGGTTAGAAGCGCCCGAAGATTCCTAGTTTTTACACTTTGAAAAAAAAACCTTAATATAAGGCATTTTTGAAGGCAACTTTCGTACCTTGGTACATAGAAATTGCAAGTGAAAAATACATTTTTGCAAAGCCCTATTATTGCTTTACATTATATAAAAAATTCAGCTTGGGCAATTGAAAAGCTGTATAGAAAAACATGTGTAAAAAAAGGCTTTCCACGCGTAATTTACACTACAATTGCGAGCGTCACGCAATCACAATTTTTACCCGCGTTTAAACGAAATTCAAGGCTCAAAAAATCACTCTGGTACATGGTTTCACCCAACAAGAGTACATTCCGGGGAAGATCAATCATTTTAATTACACATCGGCCGAAAAAATAAATGGGGTAAATAAAAAGGCGAATTCTGAGATTGTTTTCAAAACATGTTGCTTGAGTAGTATGGGCGATCCTTTGACCTTTCATGTCATTAGGAAAACAACACCCGGCAGCTCTTAATCTGACTTTCATTCGTCGGAATAGACGTTCTTTTTGTTTCGATTGCTTTGCTATAAACATATCCTCAAGTAGAAGAAGTTAGGCTTTTGAGTTTAGAGGCATCTGCTCGCGGTACAAAAACAACAACTGGAGTATTTTTGAAATATGACCCACTTTGCATTTAGACGGTTACGATAAGGCCCGGTTTAAACGTCACATTTTACATGCGCCGAATCGAATTGCCAAATTAAATGCATGTAAAATGCCACGTCTAAATTAATTAAATGCGACATATTTCAATTCGATGCGAGTCAGTCGAAAATTCGACTGAAGTTCGACAGTTGATTTAACGCCGCATTTTACATGAGCCGAATAGAATTGAAATTATGTTAAACAATTTATGTTTTCTCGAATGGGAATTTAAAACACGTCGCTCGCGCTTAGCAATTTTATTCGGCAAAACAATGCGACGTTTAAATCAAATCAGCCGAACGTATTCATTTGAGTCGACTAAAATTAGTATTTGATTCGGCGCTTGTAAAATGCGACGTTTAAGGTATCAGTGAACCCCAAATGACCATCATTCTTTGGCGCCACTTACGGTCGGACGGTTGACGCAGACCCTACGAAAGTATATATTTCCTAAAAGCTTAATAATCGTAGATTACGACAGTTTATTCACTAACGTAAAAAAAATTAAGATTTCCCGAATATAGCACGTTATTTCTCGAAGTATAGAGGTTCACTAATCAAGTTCGTTTCCGGTCGGATTTGAGCGGGAGAACGCGATTAATATCGCTATGTTTTCTTGACACCTTTCTCTAAAAAAACGGTGTCGGGAAATTTTGATTACTTTTCTGGTTTGTTTCTGACACGCAGTTAAACTTTGAAAGGTTAAAAAACATGCATTTTCTTCACTAAAATAGCCATAACTTTTGAGAGAAGCAAAAAATAAAAAATTCCCCGACACCGTTTTTTTGTCCGATTATCGGACAACGTTCTCTCCAAATTTCAGCTAAAAACGTTGAAAATTCGCCGGAAACGAACTCAAAATGTGCGCCTCATTCACTGAAATTTTCGTTTCGAGATATGAAGGAAAATATACTTTAGGGCGTTCTTCCGGTGTAATGAGATAATTACATAACATGTCGGAAAATTAATGACCTGTGTTGATGGATCAAGGAGAGGATTATTTTACTTTAACAATAGAGCTCATATCAATTACCAGGCGGGAAATATCCTTTTGCAAGATCTGATTTCTGCCGCTCGCGCAACAAGGTTAGTAAGGACTGAATAATTTTCGGTCAAATTTTGGTTTTCTGCTTTTTAAAAGCCCTAGCTAATGTGGATTCACATTCCTTCTAACGAAACAGCTTGAGAGATACCGAAGACAAGAAAAAAGCGTTTGCGTAAACAAGGGAAAGGAAACCTTCGGGGACGTACGCGTGCAGATATCGATCAAAAAGTTACAACTTCGAACGGCGAAAGCGCTTAGGAAATTATGATCAGAGAAAATGCAGTCCTCGACAGGCAATCCTCGTTTTGACAGGACACGATCCAACATGAGTCAAGCCCGGATCTTTCAGAAACATTCTCCAACAAAGTCACAAAACCGACAAGACACTGATTTGATTTCGAGAGATTTTCTTGCAGGCGATCGTCGGCAACAGTTGTTCGACCAACTTTTGCCATGACTCTTGTGAGTCCGGTTCTGCGGGTTCGTATTTGCCTTTGCCTTCAGTTTCCGCCCGGCTAGCACTAACGGTATCGTTCTCCCATCGCTTTTGTTCTTGATCACTAGCCGCAAACACATTAACTCGATGCTTCACGAATGAAATTGAACCCATTTAATTTCCTCTTTCAAGGTTTCTTGAGAACTTCGCACTAGCAAAAGGACAAGAACTTTTGCGTTTTTTCTTAGATGACATGGGATAGATATAGGCTATTAAATTTGTAGTCTACAAATACTCGAAGTAGCCCAACGACAAATCGAACAACATCACGTCGGTCACGCGAGCTTTTAATGCAGATTTACTCTCGTGACAAAGTGTCGACAGGGTGTTGACAACTATCAATTAGAGATAATTAATGGAAAGAAACGTTTTTCGTCAATAACTTTGCTTAGAATCAATCTTTTTTTCATAGAATTATCTTTAAATGAAAGATTGCAATAAAATCTATCTGAAAAAGCGAAAAACAATTTTTTTTGAAAAATGATCAAAATTGGCGTACACTGATACCTTAAACCAGGCCTAAGGCCAAAGTTGATCGCCGAATTACACATTTAAATTCACTTTTTGAAAACGGTAGTATTAATGAGGAGGCAACAATCAAATAAACTAATTAATGCTCAGGAATTATTACTTCTTACCATAGAATGTTTCCTGACAGGAACGGCAGTTTTAACAAACCACAGAGCGAGAGCACCTCGCTGTGTCGCACGTGACAGTAACGTAACGTCGCGGGTACGAAATTGGAGGTTGAAAGGAGCGGGGCGGGGGAAGGGTGGGGAAAGGACAGCAGTGAACTGATGGTTTCTATTACTGTAATTGCACATTTTGACTGGCGAGTGCGCGGGTACTCTAAAATAGGCCAAACTGACCGGTCACAGATCGGTGGGAATACCCGACGAAAACGGAACGGCATTGTACCCTCGACTTTCGACCCTCCACAATTAGATACACTCTCCCTAATTAGGGCAAAGAATCGATTTGCGCGACGAATTTCGGGATACTCCGATCGAAATTAAATAAGTGGACCACCTCTGGAGGTGACCCCCAATATTCCAGTCATAAGAAACCGAAACGGGCCTTTCGACCGAAACTGATTTCCGGAATCTTTGCAAATTGGAAAGCGCCACCATTTTTAGGATGTGTATTAAACAAGCAGCTTAAAAACGGTTTGTATAACTCAAGATATGTTATATCCTGGACTGGATCAAAGAAGTAGATTGTCATGTTTCGCTGCGTTAGTTGAACTCGATGATTTAATTAAGCTCGCTCGGACAATGATCCAGATGATAATATAGGCGAGTGTGCACACGAGCTTTACACAAGATGTAGGCACAAAATCGATTGGCTCACCCTTAGGGTGACATCGTCCGATTTTGAGCGACTGAAAGGCCAAGAACAAGTCAAGGAAAATAAATGTGAAAATTCCGTTTATGGTTATGTGATGCGATGGACAAGAGCAATTTAACCCCCCCCCCCCCCCCTTCCCGGTTCCAGCTTTCAGAGAAGAACTCCCTGTAAAACACTGGGAGGCTCTACCCGAAAAAAGGTGTAGCAAGTTTCTGAACTAAAGGACGCCGACTTTAGGTAAGTTAAAGGACAGCACCTTTCATGGATGTTATATGAAAGAGTTATCCTGTCAGTCAAAAGAACAAATAGCGAATGAAAGGGTAAGCGTTTAGAAGTCGGTTGGGAGGCTGAGAGCCTCCCCCTATGAAGCTTCCCTCTCATTCCTCCTGCCCTCTCCTCATCCTGAGCAGGTGAGGAGTGACTGGCAGTGCATTAGAAAAACACCAAAAAAGAAAACATGGTGCAATGAAGCTGAAAAGAAGTAAATGGAGTAAAATTTTAACCTCATGGTCGGTTTGTTCTAGACTTTACTAGCTAAGGGAAAGTTCATTTAACATGACAAGGGGGGGGGGGGGGGGGGGGGAATGAAGATTTTGAAACTCGAAGCTTGGAATTTTACCCCCCCCCCCCCCCCCCTCGCTAGCGGTTCAATTTTTTAGGAGCCCCTCCCCCCCTTTGGTAGTAAAAATTTCAGAGCCCCTCTCCTAGCCCAACAATTTTTTCAGAGCCGCCTTCATTCCCCCTCCCCCTTGTCATATTAAATGGACTTTCCCTAAATGACCAGGTGTTCAGTTCGGCCAAATCAAACTTGTTGCCCTTGAAGGTGAACATTTGCTTCCACTGGCGTCCAGGATAGCGCGGACACAAGTTTTCGTTACTGCGCTTGCGCATGAATATCTCACTGGGCAAGGCTGGGAAAGTAATGTTTAACTGGGTAGAAAATAAATAAACATGTCGGCCAAAGCGAAGAGAGAATCTGCAGCGCTAAAACGGTATGTGGACGAGGTTTTGTTAGAAATGTCATCCAAAAACAAAACTGATCGTAAACTTTATCCTCTCGTTGTGACAGACGTGGAAAAGATCGGAAAGCGAATGAAAATTCACTATGTAATATATAGCGAACGGTACAACGAGTGGCAGCCATACGATACTGAGGATAGCAACCCTCCTTTCCAGCGGATGGAATCTCTTCGTATTCCTTCTAGTACTTCTCTTGAGGGCCGTACGGAATTAGTCCATGGAGAACTGTTTCGTGCAATAAAAAGAAAATTGTATTCTGGCCAAAAGGATGATCCAACAACCCGTGTTGAAATTCGAATTGATCAGTGGATGTGTTTGATGAAGGACTGGCATAAACAGGGAAGCCAAGGAAAGAAAGAGGCAAGATTGTCTATCGAATCGACTCCAAGGAGGATTTAAACCACTTCGGTTAACATATTTACTTACTTGTTTATTTCGTTACTAAACCAAGGCAATTTATCCCCTTTTGGACCACTTGTTTCTTCGCCAAAATCGTCTTACGCATCTACCGCCACCGCGAGAAGGGTCAGCGAGGACAAAATCACCAGCCCGTAAACTTTAAGTCCCATTTTCCGAGCCCAAACAATATTCAAACCTCATGTATTAGACATCAAATTGCGCCAAATTTATTCCGCCTTTAAAATTTTGCGGTAATGACCAGTTTTAAGCATGCGCCTTAAAGTTCTATCCCCAGACTCTTCAACCAGTGCTTGAATGTGGCATGAACGCCTCTTTGAAATACGTGAATCGTTAGCCAAAAGCCGTAAAAATTCCGAACGAAATATTTTAATAATCGCCTTCAAATGCAGTGGTATAGAAAGCCTATATACATTATAGTTTCCTAAACTAAAGGTAAGAAAGATAGCGACTCAAACGGAATACTCGAAAAATAAGAAAATGTTCGAAAATTAGCGTGGTTTTGACTGACCCTGGACTGCGTGACAGGTCACGAAAATCTGTAGAGGCAGATGTTAACCGTAAGTTTGATATGCCAACGCGAGTACAAACGTCGCGCTTCTGCAGTAATATACTTGCTTGATCCAATCAATTATATACAAAATCTTTACATCCACAGACAGTTTCAAAGTTCTTGTAAAAGACACATCGTAAAAGTGCACTCGCCAGCCTGTTCAATGCTCCCAAACCCCAACCTACTCCTTGCATACGGTCAGCGCGCGGGAAATTTGAATTGACCAATCAGGATTCAGCAGGCAGGTAAAACTTACTGTCCTGACGTCAATGTAAGTTTACAGGAAAGGCATTGAAGCCAGGCAACTTTTGTCGCTGGAGATGGCACTAAATATTCGCTAAAAGCGATTTACAATTGTCAAAACCCTATCAAATCTTAAAATGTGAAAAATATGAAAACGTTTGTGTCTCCAAGCTTCAAATTTGGCGCCAAATCTGAGTCGCCGGCGTTCGGCATGGCAACTCGCTCGTAGTTCGTCGAGTGTCGCCAGGTAGGGTGATAGTTGTCTTATTTTGAACAAAATATCCTGTTTTTCGCCAAACTAAACCCGGAATTCTCAAGTTAACTATGAGAAGAAGCTAAAGCAACTTTAGCATTGTCTCTATTTTTGTTACCTGCGGAGAAAAAGGCTATTATCGTGTCGTTTCGGTAGGACAGCTAATTTTTGACTGCCGCTCGTACTACGGGCTCCGCCGTATGCAAGGCTGCGCCCACTACAGGTTTTTTTTTCGGCTAACGCTACGTTACGTTACTGTCACGTGCAACATGGCTCAGTGCTTTGGCTCTGTGTTTTGCAAAAACTGCCGTGGTTTCTTGTCAGGAAAAACTCACCAAGGTAAGGAAAAATTCCTAAGCGTTGAGTACATCATTTGGTTGTTGCTTCCTTGTTAATACTGCCGTTGTCCAAAACCGAATTTTAATGTGTAGTTCGGCGATCAACTGTAGCTTATCGTAACCTTCTATAAAATGCTAAACCGGTCAAATTTCAAAAATAATCCAGCTGTTCTTATTTAATATATTACCGGTGAATGCCGCCAAATCCAAAAGCCCAACTTCTTCATTAGGATATGTTAGCATAGGCAACGAAAGCAAAAACACGTGTATTCCGACGAATGAAAGTTAAGTTAAGCCCTGCCGTGTTCGATTTTCGACTGTCATGGGAGGTCAAAGGGTCGCTACAGTACTCGTGACCTGTTTTGAGAATATTTTCAGAATTCGCCGGTTTTTTTCGGCCATTGTGTAGTTGAAATGTTTTATCTTTCTTGGAGTGTAGTCTCGTATGGTGAAACAGTATACCAGAGTGATTTTTTGAGCCTTGAGTTTCGTCTAGACACGGATTAAAATTGTGCTTGCGTGACGCTCGCAATTGTAGTGTAAATTACGCGTGACAAGCCTTTACTTACACATGTTTTTCTATACAGCTTTTCAATTGCCCAAGCTGAATGTTTTATATAATGTAAAGCAAGAA
Source organism: Platygyra sinensis (assembly GCA_019787425.1). Classification (NCBI taxonomy): domain Eukaryota; kingdom Metazoa; phylum Cnidaria; class Anthozoa; order Scleractinia; family Merulinidae; genus Platygyra; species Platygyra sinensis. The sequence continues at coordinate 20,987 of JAHPZR010023884.1, forward strand.
TAGGGCTTTCCAAAATGTATTTTTCACTTGCAATTTCTATGTACCAAGGTACGAACGTTGCCTTCAAAAATGCCTTATATTAAGGTTTTTTTCAAAGTGTAAAAACTAGGAATCTTCGGGCGCTTCTAACCCGGAGTGAAAATGCAGTTATTGGCAATATTTCTACATTTTTGTGTTGTAATTATGATATCAAATATACATGTAAAAGATCGTATTGATTGACTAAGCCGTCTTTCTCTGAGAGTGATGTGAATATGTCCAAGTTTTCGGCTGAATTTCTGGCGGTCGCAGCTCGAAAACCGCAATTTTTGTTGGATTTCTCAGAATCAAAAACTCTCAGGCAAGTTTTAGTAATAGTTGACCAAAGGGTTTCTCCTGGCAAAATATGAAGAAATCTGTAATTTCGGTTTTGAAAATTAATTCTTGATATTTACAGTCCTCTGTTCTTAAGAAAGTCTGCACACATTTAAATTGATAACGTCACAAGTGGTACAAAGGGCACGGCCATTATGTGGCCATATATGGCTACTTGGGCGTCAAAGGGACAAATTATAGATATTGGACTTCGAACGTGAGCAGTTTTGTTGCTACCGGTGTTTTTTATATCGCGATTTTCTAATCAGTCTTTTCTTTGTTAATTTCATCTTTTATTTTGAAGCAGAGACAAACTGAATGAGACAAAAATTTTGATAAGCCTCTTCATTTTACCGGAAGACAATGGTAGCCTTTGAACACAATAATTATCAGCAGTTCCTAGAGATTGAGCTAAAATATAACTCACCGCAAGAGCGCAAACTGTATCCACAATTCCAGAGTGTCTCTTCCTTTCCATTGCAGTTCACACTCCTCATGTGGACGGTGCCACTTCCGGGATATGTGTAATACCTCTTAGCTCCGAAGAAGCCAAGTTGTCTACAAGCGACTGCAGTTTCCGTGTAATCCCAACTATTCCGGTAGTTACAGATAGTTCCCCACTGTCCGTTCCTTTGTATCTCCAAGCGACCGTTGCTGTGAGAGGTGCCACCTACAAGCCTAATCCCAGGATTGTAGAATCTGTCTAGGTTGGTGTTATTGCAGAGGACTGTTTCATTACAAGGAAGTGCACGGAACGTTATTTTATTTGAATACGCCCCCCTTGCATGTAAAGATCCGTGCACACGAAGCCCAACGGTTGGAACGAAAACCACTTCGCTACCTGCTTCTATGGTAAGTGTTGCATTCTGGGCAACAACCAATTCGCTTGTCACCAGGTATGGACCATCTGCGGGTTTGAAGGTGCGGTTGCCGATGATAGTGCCGTTCACTTGCTGGAAAGATTTCGTCAAGTTGGCACAACTTCCATAGGTCAAACAGGAAAGCAGGAATATCCACAGCATTGCTTTGAATTGGCTCCAAAACGGTGCTCACACCGACAGATAGCTGTTGTACTTGTTTTCAAGCAACACTGAAATACAAAATGATAATCAACAGTTTTTCCATCTGTCTATTTTGTTAAATAGAAATTATTAAATTCGGCTTTCGTAGGGTAACAAGAATTCTGTAGATGTAGAAATTTGTTATCCACCGAGGCTGAAGGCTAAATATTTTCCCGTTCTTAAAGGAGTTTCGCCATTTCACTCTTTGTTTCCTTGCTCACCAAAAATAACACAACCTCGTTCCCAGGTTTTCTAGGTCAACGGTTCAATAACCTGCAGCGAACTGCACTTCTGACGCCATTTTCTCGTCACTATTTCAAAATGGCAAATTTCTTTCCAAATTTGGTCAACAGCAGCTGGTTTTGGTGAGTTATGCGTGTGGTTTTAACCAATCACAAACGGGGAAATACTTTGAATGAATGATTAAATCATTTACAGACAAGTCTAATAAACTATACATCGATCGAATGACCATCGGGCAAAAAAATGGTCTTTTGAGTTTGGAGTGGAGTAAAAACTCTAAATTGGTATACAACAAAGATGGGCGAGTTCGAAGTATCGATTCCTTTAAAAGCGGCTCTTAGTGTTATGTATGAGGGTTCGACGCTGAAATTGAGGATATTACATGACCGCGCGTGGATATGAATTTTATCTTCGAGTGTTCAACTCGATATCTCACGGGTGACTGCAGCGAACGTGTGAGATGTCGAGTTGAACACGAGAAGATAAAATTCATATCTACAAGCGGGCAAGTAATATTCTGTTTATTACATAAACATACTAATGACGACGTTTTTGACGATTTTCCGAAGATTTCCGACCACTTTCCGAAGATTTCCGAAGATATTCCAAAATTGTTCCGAAGGTAAGCGAACGTTTCCGAGCATTTTTCGGACATTTTCCGAAGATTACGGAAGATTTCCGAACATTTCCGAGGAGGCACCGATGATGTTTCGATCATACAGCAAGATATCTAAGTACTTTTTAAGGGATTATGTAACCATAGCAATGGTGGTCATTTTAGTAACTATGGCAACAGCAACATCCTCACATGTGAAAGATAAAAATAGTATGTTTACTGCGTGTGGTGAAGACATAATTTTTTAGTACTAGTAGTAATCAAAGATTACGAAGTGCGTTCTGCAGGATATGCAGTGTGATAAGAGAAAGTGGGTTTTTTGAAGAAAAGGAAGTGGAAACTTATGGTTGACTGCGGCTTTATTCTTTTATCGGGAGTTGTACACAGTTCCCTCACACTTCGAGGAATACAGAAAAGAGCCAATGTACAGGCATGACGTAATCGACTGTGTACAGGACAACGAGGGCAAACGCCGCACGTGGAATTTTCTCTTGCACGTGTTATTTGGCCACACGCTTTACTGCACGTGTTATTTTCTCTTGCACGTGTTATTTTCACTTGCACGCGTATATGAGGCCCAAAGCCCCTGAAAGAACTTAGAGGGGCGGCCAAATTGCAGAAAAAAATGTCGATTTCTCACGCCTGCAAACCAAATTAAGATGCGTTCTCTCGTTCCTCGAGAACGCAAAAAGGAGAAATCCTGTTATTTCAGAGGTGTTTATGTAATAAAGAGTGTTATAACATAGCGCGTGCGCTAGTGCTATCTAAATCCTATTGAGCCATCATGAACAAAATCGTTATGTACGCACCGCCGTGCTCAATAAAATGACGTGTGCAATGACGTGTGCAGTTTCCTTTCAGCTGCAAATCTCCGTCGCGTTTAGAGCAAGTTTGTTTAATTACGTTTCGGCAATGTGAAGATTATTCTGAACAATCCTATTAAACCCTACTTTGAGCCTTTGACTTTTGCTTGGCAAAGATGTTTACTTCGACGTGAGTATTTTGACTTTGCTTGTCTACATTTTCATTGAGTATTTATACTTTGTTTGGCTACGTGTTCATTATAATCTTAATTCGAATTTTTCATATTTGACAATTTTAGAGACCAGGTTACGCGTTTTGGTTCAACTGTTGCTTGAGGTATCATGGCTGATTGTGGCGTGTTAGGATACTGAATAAAGACCTTTGTTTTCATTCACCGTGCATCGTGAGAACTAGTTATGGCCAATCAGAAATAAATTAAACCATGTCAGTTAGCGCCTAAGTTGTTGTCGCCATGTTATAAAAGAATTGGTTTATGCTTTTAGCTGTGCGTATATCGAGTTATGGAATGCAGGATGCACTTGGGAAGTTTGGAAAGCACTCAAGAAGCTAGAGTTGCTCTCGGCTACGCCTCGAGCAAGTCTTACGCTTCTTTCGTGCTCTCCAATCTTCCCGCGTGCATCCATAACTCGATATATGCACGCTAAGCATGAACCAATTCGTAATTGTACGTAACTTAAGCGCTCTCCTTCTTTAACAACGATGAATGAGCCACTTTCACCTACCAAGACATGTTTTGTCAAGAAGATGTCATAAAATTAGTAAAATATTGAATTCAAAACCTTTGTTACAAATGCGAGACCTTCATTTCCACTTTAAACAGAATTTCGTGACCTTGGCGACCTTTAATTGTCATTAAGGATTTCAAGCACAACACGAACAAGCGCCGGCGTCCTTTCCCAGTTGTTCTGGAAACGGCTGAGGGAACAGAGCTATGCCAGTTTCTTATTTATAGCGTGATTACTCCGTTAGGAATTCATCTTCCGGCCCCTTGGTTTGTTTTGCTGACGGATCTCAAGTGAAAACTGGCCAATTTACACAACAACTTCTGCAAGCACTATACTTTTTGTGGGCTTGATTCCGCCAAATACAAGCCAAATAACTATGGCGGAGCCCCAACATCACCCACTTAGTTTAACAGTTAATCAGGATTAGGGTTTTTCTTACACTGAGTCTCCTTAGATCCCCGCAAAAATGGTACGCAAAAATTATGTTGGTTCTGTAATAGACATCGTATTAAAACGGCCGTCGTGGTCCCGAAAGAATACACTTTTAATATAAAGTACTGAAATTGCACTCGTTTCAGGAATTAAAGGTCTCAGTCTTTTATCCATAGCTTTCTGTCCTATAGCAAGTGTTCAGTAGTTGTCTCAAGGTTTTACTAGTAAGCTCAAAAATATTGGCATCCTGCATACCACATGAACGACAACTGTTAAAACATAAAGGGTATAATCGGAATGCAACTGAAATAGCTTTGCGGACGTTTAATTGTCACGCACCTTTATCGCTGCTCCGATATGACAACGAAGATGGCGCCTTTCAGGCGGTATACTTTTCTCCTAAAAACAGAAAGAAAATTAAAGCTAAAGGTAAGCTAAGAGATTTTATTTGTCTTAAACAGCTTCTACAACAGAAACTTCATAAGAGCCTCAAAAGCACTGGCAATTGAATAATTTACGCTCCTCTTAAAGATTCCAAGAAAACAGAAGTGATACGACCTGGATAATGTGACTATATTGTTACCGATCAGGGGGAAAGTGCATTTAAGCCAACCGTGCGAGAGTTTTCTGCAAAATCTCTGTACTTGCAAGCCATAATCACGTACTGAGGAAAGCCAGACAAACTCAGATTTTAATTTACGCCTAAACAGCACAACGTTTAAATTAAAATTCATAGAGACCTGCTTAATTTAAGACGTGCCCTTAAACATTTGTTTATGTCTAGACTGTTTTTTTTTTAGCATAACATAAAATTGATCAAGTGAATTATAGTAAGCTAGAGCTATATTTTAATTTGGTATACTGAATTTCAACAGTTCCTGTCAGTCATAAAATGTACGAAAGCAACTCTATTTCATTTTTGCAACGACGTTTCTGTGCACTTCTTCGCGAAGAACTGTTTTTGTTTGCCCATCACGAGTTTTATTTAATCACGCTGTGTTTTATCTCCGCTGAATAGCTTGGATCCGAGACTTAAAGCCCTTTACTACATGATTTATCGTTTGATATTATTCTGTGTTTTTAAGAAATGCCATACTTGAAGGATTTTTATCTTCTAGTAGAACTTATTGTGTGCAATACTACAGCGTTAATGTTGTCCTCCACACTCGTTTTAGAGGACCTCAGTTTCTCATAACGCTAAGTCGTAAAGTTGAAGAGAAGTTACATGGTCGCGATCAGTATCAAGTTGGCTAAATTGATCGAAGATATATATTTCGAAGCAAAATTTGTGTCGTGCGCCGAAAAGCCATTGTCTTTCACTAGAGGCAGAAACCATTGTCATGTTTCCGTGCACTAAAATTGGCTTCCGAGACATGTTTCCCGTGTGGTTAAACTTTGAACGTTTTCCCTGACAACAATGTTTCCGTAACTGTGGTCTAGCCAGACCTTAACGGGACACACAGTCGGCTGCTTGCTAGCAGTCATTCAGTTGCTCCCTAGCTGCAGCAAGGAAAATGCGACAGCAGTGATGCGTGATATGGATTTTCTTTGCTTTTGATTTTATACTACAACTACAGAACCCTTAAGTAGGAATCAAATGCGAATAGGCATTCACGGGACTAAAAGACTTACTTCAACTCTCCGTCCTGTTCTGCAAATTCAAGAGTGGTAAAAAAGCAAATTCGCTCCCGATATTATGGTTGCTGCTACTCAAACACCCAATCGTTGACGACAAAGGTATCTTGCAAACGTTCCCTTCCAAGAAACAGCTAAAAAAATGTTCGATGATTTCCTGACGTCATCATGTGTAATTCTGGGAAACTTCAAACCCGGTTGTTTGGGGGGAGGGGTCCTTCACATGAGTTCTACTATCTTATGTACATGTGGGGCCTCAAATGCAGTTGTAAACTACGGTGGCCGAGAGTGGCCATCAAAAGTGACAACTCAAATTCAAAAGTCAATCTCCAAAAGTAAAAATTCTAAACTGAAAGTCGTTTTCTAACAGTCCTGCACAGTTATCAAATTTGATAACCCCATGACGTCACAACATGGTGGCAATTCATAACTCGGTGAATTTTCCGAGAACATCAACTTTGTTCGTCCACTCTTCGGTTGTGTTCGTGTTGTATACCCATAGTTCCACGCGATTTACTTGAGAGGAAAACAAACTTCACGAGTGGACAAAATGGCGGCCGTTGGTTGAGTGATTGTGCAAGTTTTTGCTCGATGATTAGAGAAGACTGCCCAAAGATGACAGTTTATTTCAGGTATGTTTGTACTCTTTGCCGTCAATTTTAAGGCAGTTAGGCATTTTTGTGGAACACGTAGAAAATATGCCGTGTTCTTCAGTTATTTTTCTTTCGATTCATCGCTTACTCATCTAAGGGCACCAAAAATTGTACGAGGGCACTGTGTTTTTTTGATTCACTGTCTGATTCCGTTACTGACCGCCATGTTTAATTTCTTGTGCTTCTAGGGAATGAGGAGTGTCAAGTGGCAGAATTATGGATCTTCACTTACAGAAATAGCTTCTTTGTGTCGGTTTTGTGCAAAGCCGGCAAAAACTAAAACGAAACCAGGAAAGAGAAAGGAATTGTTCAGGAATGAATTCTTCTCTTATGGTGTGAAATTAGAAGAAAACGTGGACTCTGTACACCCGCGTCTAGCGTGTAAGTAACTTTGCAATATTTTGGTTTTTGCATGCCCTGGTGCCAGAGGTTTTTTTCAGACCTCTGGCATCCAGGGTAGTTTTTGCATCGCTTCACTTGTCCAAAATCTAGCACATAATTTTCTTACTCATGCAATAAGCCTGAGAAGAATAGATAATATTGTTTTACATGTAGGGTGATTATCAAAGCATCTGTACTTTTATTCATTTTATTTAATGCACCACAAAAGAAAACAAAGGGAAAGAAAAGATCTTGTAGGACAGACATTTGGAAAATTAGTGATACAGTATTATAATATCCTGGTATGAGATGATTATTGCAAGATATAAAATTAATTTTCAACTAGTAAGAGTATATGCACCTCTATTTAACAATTAGATTATGAGCTCGAGATTTCTATGAGGTGATAGTTGATGAGGCCGAAGGCTGAATCAGCTATCACCTCATAGAAATCGAGAGTGAATAATATAATTGTTTTAGTAGAATTCTAACTGAAATTAAGGCAAGTAACGGTTTCCAATGATTTTTCCATGCATTTTTGAACTTGACTGAACTTTACAAAGTTGCACGTATTGAACTGTCCTTGGCAAATTTGGAGTTGTATACACATGTACCCGCTGTTACAATATTTCAAGTTTTTAAAGTCAAGAAACCGCAAATGTGCTTCTTTTAGTCTTCTCAGAAATTTAATCACCCGTTTACATCTAAAATTCCTTCCAGAATTTCAGAAAAACTATAAAAACATCGCATTTCGTGGACGAGCGGCAGCCACTGTACTCTAATGGCTGATAGTATACGAGTAGCTCAGCCAAACGGACTGCAGCATTTGCATTAGTATACTAGTAGAATTCTACTAAAGTCACTTAGTTGAGTAATAATATTAAAATCCATTGTCATTTACAATATTATTGATATACAAGATGGTTAATGAATACCCTGATTACTATTGAGTACTTTGAAATAAATTTAAGCACTAACTCAATTCAATTCAATTCAATTCAGTTTATTCAAACTTTTGTAAAATATTTAATTACATTATATATAGTAGGGTAAGAATATAATAATAGAGGAGAAGAGGAAAAAGGAAATTAATAGCTTTGTTAGAAGTGTGCGGTGGTCAGAGGAGCTTAGCTTTTGAGCTAACCACCGCTGTATAATGGATGGAAATATATAAAGTGTACGCTTGGTGCCATGGTGACTATGGATGATTATGTAAAATAGTCACTTTGTTAACTAACAACTTTTTTTCTTGTTTAACCATAGTAAATGACCAAACAAACTGAATGAAGCAAGAAGTGATAATGCTAAGAAAGAAGAGCTGGCCAGACATTGTTCTTCAAATACTGTTGTTGCCTTACTATTATGTAAAGAGGTAAATACGTGTATTATGATGTCATGGGAAAATTATGTTATATTATTTCTTCTTTGTAAAGTTTAATATTCTTTAGTTTTGTCCAGTTTGTGCAATTTACATTGTGCACTGAACCATTATTGTAGGAGAGATACAGAAGGAAAACAATTTATATCTATGTGCATGTTGTGGGTCAATTTGTTTTTTTAAGTCAGAATGATTCCAACCTAGGGCGTGTTCGTTTGCGATCAATCCAGTATAAGAATAATTGGAATAATGCAAGTAAGCGTTTGTTTGGGAGCTATTCTCATTCCGGAATACCTGGATTTCCATTCCAACTATTCTGCTCCCAGGAGCAGAATAGCTGCAATATATTCCGGAATATATTCCGGAATATATTCTTACTCCATAATATCCCAAACGAATGCGCCCGTAGATTAATTTGTTTCAACCACCGTCAAATTTTTCATATCAGTTTCATTTTTTTTCACTTTTTTTGGGTGGGGGTTTATAAAAAAATAACATGTACACGCCCTACCCCCCTAAGTTTCTAACCCTACCCTACCCTGCCAGGATCTCAAGCATGTACCAACCCCCCTAACCGTAACTCTACCCTTAACCACCCCTTCTCCGATTTATTTTTAAATTTTACACTCGCCTAGATTTGAACACCAGACCTCTGACCTTGTAGTCTGCCTTCATCTCCACTAGGCCACACAAGCAATCCTTGCTAATTTGCTCAGTCACATATTTGCCAGTCTAATAAGTTATTGGACTCGGACTCACTTGTCCCCTTTGATACAAATTAACGTAGGTTGGAATCATTCTGACTTAACAAATTGGCCTATAGTGTACAACATGTAATTATGTAATACTTCTTCACTGCAAGTGGAGCATTGTCTTTGCTTTGCTGGTCAACATCGAAACATGCCACATACATGCTTGATGGGCCAATCGCCTAGCCAGGTGGGTGGTCGTATCCCTCCTGGCCACTGGGACTGTGCTGTAGTCAACCTTGGGCATGTTGTTGCGAATACGGACAGATATATATAAGTTTAGTAGTGGTGCCTTAGCTAACAGAGACGTCACAAATCCAGGAGGCCCCCATAAAGATTTGTGGTCTAAATCTTGGCATTGCAAACTAATAGACTGGTTGATAGATATTGCCAAAAGACAGACAACTTCTGGCGGGATTAAAAATGTTTAATGAAAGTACTTAATAGGAGTGTGTTTTAAATATCTGGGTTAAATGGTTGCAACCTTCTTTGTCCTAATTATAATTTGCAATCTGCTTATGAGATTTCATTTCAAACATTAAGTTACATTTTCATGCACCAGTTTGGAGGTACTTTCTTTTGATTTTTCAGCTGTTTGTGTACATGAATAATTTTGTGAACATTAAATTTGTTAAGTTTCTCTATTTTCTGTTTGATCTGAACTGTGCTTGCCATCATTTTAACTCAAGATATAACTTTTTTTCATCTACCTGTTGCCATCCACTATAAACAAGTCCCATGTCAAGATGTATTGACAGTACTTCTCGACCAGTTCTTTAACCAATACGGTTTAAAGGCAGCAAATTAAATGAATAATTAGTTTGTTTGGTTTACTCGCCTGACCTTTGTTGGGTATCAATGCTCTTGCTAAAATAAATGTATTTATTTAATTGAACACAAATGTACTCCTAACAAATTTGATGCAATGATTTTTTTCTTGTTGGGGTTATTTGATTATTTTATCAAGTGACTGCCAATGACCAACTGACCGACCAACCAAGTGGCTGGCTGGCTGGCTGTGAGGAAACTAAAGTTTCTCCCTTTTTGATATTCTCCTTTGTGTACAATTTGTAGGTATTTGTTAGACAGCCAGGACCAGCATGTTTCCCCAGGCGGTTCAGCTCTTGATAGAAACCTCGTGAATATGGATGGAATCCTGAAGGACAGCAGAAGGAATTTGCTATCTGAGCACTTTGTGGAAGGGGCATCGAGATCTGATGTACCTATAATGTTCAGTGGTTTATACTGCAGAGGGAGAGAGAGCCCAGGAAGTGGACATAAACAATGCTTCCCAGAATGCTTGTGAATGAGTTTAAGAAAATAAATATCTTTTCATGGAGTTCAGTTTGCTGTTTCTCTGTTTTTTTCTTTTAAACGACTGCCGCTCACAAAATTCCGATCGGAAAAAAAAGTCCGTACCATATTCGAGCACTGGAGGCTTATTTTCGCCCCGACGCCCTCCGTCGATAGAAATGCGATTAACCTTTTCCAATTTGTTATTAATAAAGAATAAAGACTGGCTCTTCTTCTTTTACCCAGGAGAGATTTCTACTTCTCTTTGTATTCCTATTCGAAACCTTACTTGTGTTTAACCGTCCAAAAAAGCGGAATCAAATGTTGAATTTTTAGCTGCGCTGAGATGTTTTCGCACGCAAGTAGCCGCCATATTGAAATGGACCGAGATGGTTGCTATGATAACGTGTCATGTGAACTTAAACTTGGTGTTTGATTGGCTAATAGTTTGTTTTGGTCCGGGTTATCAAATTTGATAACTGTGCCGGACTGTCTAAAGTGAAATATTTAAGCTAAAACTCACTAAGTGCAAAATCCATTTTCGTAATTGGTAATTTAAAAGCCATAATTGGCATTGTACAATTGCGAATTCGCAGTTGCGAAACCGCATTTCTCAATTCTCAGTTTCCACTTTGACCACCTCCTCCTCCCCCCTCCCCTAACTTTTTTCTTCGGAGTGTGTACTGGGGCGAATATTTCCAGAAGTCCGCCATTTTGTTTTGTCGACAGAGGATCATACACGCCATGGACAAAAAAAGGCTGTTGGTAAGCTCAATTTTAACTTAAATTTATCTCATCTGATTGCATTAACGGATTATCCTAGGGTCAAACTTTATTGATAACTTCTGATTTTCTTTGGTTATAGAACTTGTTTATAAATTGGTTGGACTAAACAAGAGCCCTGCTATTATTTTGAAGTATTTGCAAAGAGATCTCGGCATCTCTTGGAGGTTTGTGCTGTAAAATTGCACTACTTTGAGAAATATTTCAATGTTATTTATTAGAGATAAAGGACAGTAAGCTTCCTGTTTATGAAGGGTGAAGTTGGACTGGGAAGATATTTCACAGTTTATAATTCAAAAAGCATAATTTCTTACAAAGCATTAAGAACGAAGTATAATCTAAGCTTAAAATTTAACAAATAAAGAAGCCGAAGCCGTGTATCACACTATGATAAAACACGATGGTCGTTAGAGAACACGAGGGAAATGTAGAAAACACGAGCCGCAGGCGAGTGTTTTCTACATTTCTCGAGTGTTCTTAAATGACCGGAGTGTTTTATCACAATGTAATACACGGCTTAGGCTTCTTCATTTGCTTTAACTGAGAACTGCGTTTTCGCAAATGCGAATTCACAATTGTCCAATGTCAATTATGTGTTTTGCAAATGGATTTTGCACTTAGTGAGTTTTAGTTTAAAGTGTTCACTTAAGAAACCGACTTTTAGTTTAGAATTTTCACTTTTGGAATCAAGTTTTGAATTTGAATTGTCACTTTCAATGGCCACTCTCGGCCACCGTAGTAAACTGAAACACGGCATGGCTTGTGCACTCTGATCTTCAAATGGGTATGTTTTAGAAGAAAAGACTGAACTAGTACAACTAAGTCCATCACGATTGAAAACCTTAATCCCTTCTCAAATTATGTTTACGCCAACCATGTCTGCACTTGTTACGCGCTGCAGGGCAAAGTGTGAAATATACTGGGGTCATGTCTGAAAAATCGTCGGACACAAAGGAAACATCGTCATGCGATCATATAGAAAAGTTTGTCCTGAAAGCTTCGAAGTAAAATATCAAACGTGGCCTACTAGCTGTTAGGCTCTAGAGGAGAGAAGAACATTTCCAGCTTACATTTAATCAATCTCTTGATGCGATTAACGGTCGTGAATGTTTGTCACGAGCATTTGTCACGAACGGGTCCCAGTCATCGTTCGTATACGCAAAAAAGGGTCGCTTTTCTTGAAAGAAATAACAAAATATAGGCTAGGGGTAGCTTAACAGCTCTTCTTTAAAGCTCACAAGCGAAAAACACAGTCTTAGTTAGCAAGAATGAATAGAAATTCTGCAAATAGCTGGTGTTAATTTAGAGATTCCGAGAAACCGGAGAATAAATATAAGTGAGTTTGTTCTAATACCGATCAGTAAAATGCGTATTTAGCTAGTCGAACATGCGAGAGCTCACTGCAAATCTCTGGTCTTTCATCTTATAATGACTCGGGTAACGAGCAGAGCCAAAGAAACTCGTATTCTACAGCAAAACAACAGCAAAATGACATTTCTAAATTTCTAACAAACCCCTAAAGATGTGTCCCTAAATAATCGTTTGTATGTCTCTTGACTGCATTTTACATCGAAATAAATGATATATATAATCTAATCAAGGCAATTAGCACGCTTTAGTTGTAATATTTCGCATACTGAATGACTATAAAGCCATAAATGAAACAAAGCAATTATACTTCATTCTTACAAATGTAGCTCTGAACAGTTTGCCGAGGAACAAGGTCTCTAAAGAACGTGCAAACGCTCTATTCCAAGGAGCCGTCAGCTTCTGATTCACACTGTCCTTCGTTGAGTTGCTCGGATTTCAATTCTTGTACCATTCATGATCACCTCTATTAATAATGGCTAGTTCTTTTGATATTCTTCTATCTTCGCAAACAACAATATATGTGGAGCATTTTCCTCGATCAGTAGACTGCAATTTCCTACATTATGTGGGATACTATCAAGTCCACGTAGCGCTCGATGCACTCGCTTTCCCGGACATCACTGGGTATCATCAAAGTTTAAAATCTACTTCATCAGTTGTCACGAGCAGTATAATCGAGCGCACAGGCTTTCGTTGCTCGTCCAACAATCAGATTCTGAGCTGCGACTAGAAAAATGCAAAGGACAGAGCGCTCATATGGATTTTGTTTGTCATCCCTAGTTCAAATCCTGGCACCCCGTATTCAGTCAGATACTGTGGCCAAGGACGTGAGTATCTACAACGGGAATATAAAAAAGAATTACTCACAACTATGCCTTGGTTGTTGTTTATCGAAGGCTTAGCTCATTGACGACCAAGGTATCTCCCAAGTCTGCAAAAGCTACCTTCCTAGAAAGCATCGCGTTTGATTGATTCCATGACGTCATGCTTGAGATTCCCAGAAAACTCACTTCGTATCCAGGGTCTCTTCGGCATTGTTTTTCGAGACAGCCGCTGTTGGGTTTTCTGTTAAGTTTCTGTCTTGTCGAGTAGCCCGCACCCCTTATTATTTTCGTTTTTATTCTATAACATTGTAATAAATTATTACTAACTCTTGGGTGAAATAAAAGTTTTTGTTGTTGTTGTTATTGAAGTTACATCATACAACACCTTAATCAAACAACGAAATTGTAGCGTTGACAACGGCTATCCGGCACGGTTCATTGACAGTTGCAAATCCCGTAAACCACGCGAAAGACAGGGGAACCAGGCAGTCACGCGTAATTTGGCCGTACTTCCCTACGCAAAGGGCGCCTCTGAGAAAATCACGAGAGTGTTAAACCAACACAACATCACAGTGACGCACAAACCCGTCTGCACCGTCGGCTCCTTTTTTAAAAGACCGAAAGATCAACGGAAGAAAGAGGACACAAGGGGCACTGTTTACAAGATCAAGTGCAACGATTGCGATGCAGT
>JAHPZR010023884.1:45000-80506 GCA_019787425.1 Platygyra sinensis
TTCACTTAACTGAACTTGAATGGAAAAAAAAAATCATTTTAATCAAAACAAACAAACATCTACTTCACACTGATTTCTTGATGCAAATCGTGATTGAGCTGATTGTGATCACTTGAGCCGTGTATTACGTCCATTGAACATATTGGGCCGACCACGACCGCTCTCATGAGGCTTTGGTAGCCCAGTTGGTAAAACATTGCACCGGTAACGCAAAGGTCGTGGGTTCGAATCCCGTTCAGAGCCTGAAGTCTTTTCTGGTCATTTTTCCAGTGGTGTTACGATTGCATTCGCATCTTTCATTCTGTCATTTTTTTAATTGCTACTGTTTGGCATCTATTACCATGGAATACGTTTTTAATTTTTGGCGTAAAATTAATATCGGTTTCATATTTAACAATAAAATTTACTGAAAAACTACTTGATTCTTTGCAAATCCCTGGTTCAAAATATAAATATTGTATATAGATCGCAAATGTAGTAGTATATAAAAGCTAAAGAAATAAAGTAACAATACGAGATTTTAATTGAAGATAATAACTCATTTTTTTTCCTAAATACCCTTGTTACCCTGTAGGTCCCTCCGTAGGTATTCGTCTCCGCAGTGAAAGTTGCGAGGACCCTGATAAAAAGCCAGAAACTTGTGGAATAGCTTACACTTTTGTAGATTGGGTGGACAGGTCACTTCAAGGCAGGGGCCACAATGTTGTTGTGAGCGCTATTAAAGGTACTCACCAGTTCGAGTTCGACGATCAGTTTAATGGACTGTTCACCAATAGGAGACAAAACTCCTTTTTCCATATCCCCAATTAAGGAGTATACGTGCTTGTTCCGCGTGCAAAAAGGGCTAAACACTATTATTATTAGCACCCACATACCAATCATGACGTCATTTCTTTCAAAACCGATATCAAAGATTTTTGTGGCCACTGCTTCTTGGCAGTGGCCACCAACAGGCGACACGGCTCTGAAACGGTGACATGTGGGAGCTGAAATGACGACGAACGAAAAGCCGCTCACGCCAAATTCCGACAGCGACGTGTGAACCTTCCGAAATTGCGACGTGGAAAGGTTTGAAATTCAGACTGGGGACATAAAGACCCCCCCTAAAAGGGCCTCTATCATGTGCGTAAGTAAGTAGAGTGTCCAATTTTCGGATTGTGTTCGGAACTATTCGGTCTTCGTGACTGATATTCCAATAGAAATCGATCTGGTGTTCGTATTGAAAGAATATATTCGAATTTATAAAGTCGGTGTCTTCTCGGTTTTGCTCGACTGGTAATCGGACATGTGATGGTTTCTCCTCCGATTTATACGATAGTGCCGAGCTGGTTCCGTAAACTGTGTCGCTAATGATGGACTTTGTATCGACTGTCCACGCCTTCGCCTGTCCTCGAGCAACGTATCAACAAAGTTCTGGTTGCGCTGCCAGCTCGACTTTTCAAGGTAAGAGAGCATATCTCACGATGTTTCTGTGCTCTTTTGGACCAGTGTTCAGGCATAGCATTTAAACTATGTGTACAGTGTGTTTTCGCGAAGACCTTTTCAGGTTTCTTGAAGGAATGAATAGAATTTCTAACAAGAAAACTTTCCCGGAACCGCTCATATGTGTGAATGACAGGGCTAAAGGCCGAGTGATTTGTGCAGCACAGCATTGCAAAATGCTCCATGTACAGGATCTTGCAGTTCATTAACCCTTTTCAGGGTCATGTATTAAATTCCCTTCGGGGAACGACCTATTTCTTTCGGGAAACGATGAATTTCCTTCGGGAAACCAATAGTGTGTTTGGAGTCACAAATAATTCCTTCTAGGGGAATTATTTTAATTGGGAAAGTATGAAATCCTTTCAGGAGACTAGAGAGACTGTTTATAATGAGACACAGAGCAATACAACATTTCATGGTTGTTTGACGCTGTACATATGAAGCACAATAGCTAGCTGGATACCGACAAGTGTTTGAAGGCTGTGCCTGGTGTGGAAATGTGTCCATATAGCACTTATTTGTGAAACAAACATCAATCATGATACAGTTAATACTAGTAGTAATCAAAGATTATGAGAGTGCGTTCGACGCCGTGTAAACACCGTGGTTTATACAGATACCTTAAATGATTTCCCTAGCTGACTTTCAACCTCTAAAAACCAACCGTTTTTCATCAACAACCGGGGTTTTTATACAGACAGATATTTCAGCGACAAAATCCATGCCAGTCTGATTGAAGACTACGTTGCGTGACGGCGCCAGTTTCCGTAGACTCACAAGTTTAATAGGACTAAACTATTTACATCAGCTTTCAAATTTCGTGCTTAATATTGTCGCATTGACTTGTAATGTTTAAGCGCAAAAGCTAATTTGTAAAAGTATATTTTTTTTACGAACATTCCAAGAAGGAAGCTCAAATATAACTGAGTAAACATTTGCAATCGCGTGCTCGTTCATCGGGTAAACAAACTCCGTGCGCCTGATTTGAGTACTATTTCCCCTGGCCTGATTAACAAAGTACACAGTATTTACATTTCCGTTCCCTGGTTCAGGTTCACTTTTATGGATCTTTCCTTCAGAGTACTCTTCCACCGATTCCAAATAATATTCGACCGGATACGACTGACCTTTTTTGTTGCAATTGGACCTAAATCAACAAAGGCAATCAAACACAGTCCGGGAATTACAGCTGTTTTAGGCGATCGTGTTCATGAACATATAAAATAAACAAGCTCCTCGTGAGCCCGAACGAACGCTTAAATAACATCATACTCGAAAGGACTATTCAATATAATACTACTCAGCCTCAAAATTCCACGGCGAAAGAATCCAACGCTACCTCTGAGATGAGAGCACATTGAAAGAAAGACCAAAGTCTACATTGACTGCTCGCATGCTCACATGTTCGTCACATGTATTGTCACATGTCTCACTTACGGTACCAGTTTACTGGCGGTGACAATAGTTAATAACTTTGCCGTGACATGCCCCTGCAAAAATTTAGCGGGGTGGCCATTTTTGTGTCCTTACAGGAATGTGGGTTTTTCAGACTATAACCTTCACAGGGCAACTAACACTCCATAGTCACGCAACAAAATTAGGCTTGCGTTCCTCTTCGTCGAACGCAATTAATGTAGGTCCAGTGAATCAGTGCAATACGCTGTCGATATTCTCGACCATGCATGCCATTGGACACTAGTGGAGTAAGAGATAGAGAACCATCTAGAGTGTCATTGAAAAGAGTTTTCAAAATTAATAACTAAAACATAGAAAACTGAGAAAGAATTGCAAATTTAAAATTTAAGGTGGCTCTGAAGCCCCTTCGCAGAATTTTTTTAAACTTTACAAAACGTTGCATCTTATCATGCTGATTACAATTCGATAATAAAAAATGGGAGTCATCGAGCTCGTTTTTGAGTTATAAGCGCTTAAAGCTAAAATTAAGGGTGTTTTTAACAGGTCATATTGTTGCTATGGTAACCTATTGTGCCACAAAATTAACAGCAACTTGTTCACCAATGATTGGGCAGTTTGTTGATATCACGATTGTGGCATTAACCGATAAAGAATGGTTATAATGACCCATCAAACTCTAGGTCTTGGAAAGTACTGGAAACTGTTTCCATCC
Source organism: Platygyra sinensis (assembly GCA_019787425.1). Taxonomy (NCBI): domain Eukaryota; kingdom Metazoa; phylum Cnidaria; class Anthozoa; order Scleractinia; family Merulinidae; genus Platygyra; species Platygyra sinensis. The sequence continues at coordinate 48,611 of JAHPZR010023884.1, forward strand.
ACCTTAATGCACAGACATCGCTTTGTTTGTAGAAATTACACCTGTCCTGAGTGGTGAACAATTTTCTGAGAGGGAAGCTGGAGGGCAACTGTGATCTTTAAGAGAAACAAGATATTAGCAGGATTTTAAGTAGAATTATTATAATTGCTTTCTTAATTGAGATGCTTCCTGCCATAATTGAAGATGTTGATTATGTATTTACTGCACACAGCTGAAAGAATGGAAGTTCATACTGAAAAAGCACATTTATAATCATACAAATTGATCCCTCTGGTTTGTAACCAATTTATATATTGATTTTCTACAGTAGGAAAGGAATACATGTAATAATTATTCCTTTCCTATTGTAGAAAATCTAACATATAAATCTTAATACACAGAACTATATGACATGGTTTCTGAAAGTAGCAGTTGTCCTCAAAAAGAATTTAGTAACAAATAAATTGCTTTGTGGTCAGAGAAATATGTTTCCAAAATATGACTTGTAATTTGTGCTTCTGGCAAATTGGTGTAGATGTGATCAATACAAGTATTATTATCTGTTGTGTAACATGATATTATTTGTCTATAATGATTATCTCTTATGCAAAGGTTATACAAGGGTCTTCTTTCTGATAGGTTTAACCAGTTAACATTAAAATCTCCAATAAGTATTTTGAACTGTGTGGAAGACAACATAAAGACCTCCCTTAAAGCTGAGCAAAATTGCCTAATTGGAACTGTCGGAGAACGATAAACTGCTATAATTGTTATATGTGGAATTATCATTAATCTTAGTACCGTTATTTCTACTCCATTTTGATTAAAGTTATATGGATATCCAGGATAGTAATCAGTGGCACTGTATACTGCAGTGCCACCAAATGGCCTTTCATGTAATATATCAAAAACTCGTGCTTCGTGTTTCATCAGGGGTTCCAAACACCGAGAAAGTAATGAAAGCACGAGGCCGGAGGCCGAGTTCTTTTATTGTTTCGAGGTGTTTGGAAACCCTGATGAAACACGAAGCACGAGTTTTTGATATGGCTTCTCAAATGAAACAATAGGAAATTATGCAGTGACATGTTTACGTAAACGAAACAATAAGAAATTATGCAGTGTTAAATATTTCCCCTTTTCCGAAAGACCTCTGTTGTATGCATGATTCATTAGCGTCCAACCACAAGCGAGGAAGGAGTGGCACGGAGTAGGAACCAAAAATGGTTTACGGAGAAGAGAATTGAGACAAGAAAGTCGTATTCCCCGTCATCAAGGTATAAAACAAATACGCGTTAACTATTTTAACAAATAGCGAATTACTCGGGTAAAGAGAAATATCCATTCCTTCGGGAGGCTCGTTCAGATATTACCTGAGTTACATTAGGTTTCGAAGCGCTAGACTTTTTAAGGAAATCCTTATGCTTGAGTCTGAATTGTTGGCAAAGCAAATTTGTCATTGAATATCCACCGAAAACTGTTTATGGAACAGTCTTTAGTATCGGAGGCCATGTGTATTTAAAACAGTTTTAATTTCCAATTTCCTGAGTTTTATTGTTAAAGTTATTTTATCATAAAAGTGCAAGTTCCCAAGGATGCTAATTTTTAAATTCTGTTCTTATGTTCAATATCTTTTGTTTTGATGCGTGAATCTTGATATCCAATGAGGAATCAGATGAAAACAACGTGTGGTTTGGATACGATATCCAAAACACGTGTGGTTTTCATCTAGGTTTTCATTGGGTATCAAGACTCAAGCACGTGACGAATTTAGCCATTTTTTATTGGCTATCAAACTAATGAATTATTAATGAGTTTGAGAAAATGACTTGAAGTACTATCATTTCGAAATAAAGTGTAATGACCAATGCCATACATAGCATCACAATCAGCATGCCTGAATCGTGTTTCACAAAAGATACTTATATCTGTACTTAAGTAGTGCGAGTCTGCACATACATCATTAATGTGTTTGTGCAAAATTGTGCATTTAAGAAACATTTTTATGGCTGTTTGATCAGCAGAATAGACAGGTGAAATGCAAAGATCAAGTTTGCCTTCCTTTCTAAGACGGTTCATTTCTTTCTGTACATTAGGACTAACTGCTATTTTGTCTTCACAGAGGTGAGTGATACGAAGGCCTTCTAGAGTTGTTACTCTACTTAGTCCCACATAATGTATATGAGGAATGGCTCTCCTGGTGTCAAAACTAACAACAATCCTAGTCTCTGTATCACCTTGTGACCTGTGAATAGTTTTAGTAGCAGCAGGTCTTGGTGGAAATTGTTTCCTTACAACTTGGACAGTTCTGCTCCTACCAACAGCAAATTGTGTGGTGACAGGTTTTATAGGTGTCCATCTTGGTTCAATACCTTGTGCATACAGATGCCTATTGTCATGTCTGGTTCTCTCACCAACAACACCATGGTCAAACTGGACCCATATTATACCAGACGGTCTGTCTGTATTATGTACTTGTATTAATTTAATCACATTACCAGCGCCATTTGTCATACCATCATCTGTTCTAGTATTTAGAGATATTTCAGTTCTTTCGCCTACTGCTACGTTGAGTGCGGCATGTACATGCAACTGTTTAGTCTTCCTAGGATCACTAGGTATTTGCTTTAATATCTTATCTCTGAGCTCTTGAGACTCAGCTCCTATAACGCTATCATGAGCTCTAATACTGTACTATCCTTAGCACCTGAGATAGCACGATGTGCTCTATCATTGAACTCATTTACTTCAGCATTCTGTATAAACGAGTGTAAATCTAATTGTGTGGTTACCTTCTCTTAATCTGTTGAGCATTGCAGCAAACTGTTTGCTTTCCCTTTGCCTCATTATTTCATGCAATTCAAACATTTTAAAAAGTTCCTGCCGTATGTTTGGAGCAAGAATTCCATATTCTAGGTTGTCCATATCCTTAAAAATATAATCATCCATGACTGGTTGCAGTTGGAATAAATCACCAATAGCAATGATACTAACACCACCAAAGGGTAATGATCGAGCTGCCTTCGATATCCTTTAGTCTATTGTTAATTTGTACATTAAACATTGTGTTACCAACCATTGATATTTCATCAATAAGTACACGTTTAACACCACCAAGCTGCCATCTTAGTGAATTTAGTCTACTTAAGTCAAGACGTTTGTATGTCTTTAATGACTGACATGCTGGTATTGCTAGAGAACTATGTATAGTATTACCCTTGATATTAAAGGCTGCTTTACCAATAGGTACTAGCATTAACAGTTTGATTTCAGCAAAGTTAACACCAGCTCTAGTGTTGTAGTATTTCAATGTGGCTTGATACAAGGCTTTAGTTACATGTGATTTGCCTACACCTGCACCTCCACTCAGAAAACAGTAGAATGGTTCATCAGATGCTTTCACAAGATGTAGCACATGATAAAAGAACTCCTTTCGTTCTTTATTTAACGTTTGCACCATATTTCTATATTCATCATCTTGTAACTCATTAAGTATTAATGGCTCTGTGTTTGAATCAGCTGATGGTATTCCTATATCATCTGACAAATTGTAGTGTTCATTAAAGTCAGGATGTAAGTCCTGATTATCTTCAGCCCTATCTTGTTCAATGTTTTGAGTACAAGGTGCTAATGAGTCAAAGCTTTCTTGCATTAAATTCATGTTTTGTTCTATGTCCTTAAAATCTTCATAACCCACAGCATACTGTTTGATTTGTTCACTGGTTACTTTTGAAAACGTCTTGTAGCGTTCTTGATAAGAAGAAAATGTACCAAGTTAGTCAGTTTCTTCATTTCTCCATGGCGTAAATAGCGTTATAAGCTCAAGGTAGTACTTTTCTGGTTCAGCTTTCTTATTGAACCAAACACTTATTATTCTGGGTTTACTTCTTTTGTTTGTTTTGCTGCAGGAATTTTTGCTAAGTTCATCATCATCATCATCATCATCATCATCATCATCATCATCATCATCACCACCACCACCACCATCATCATCATCATCACCATCATCATCATCATCATCATTGTGACTATGGTCAATTAAAGTCTCTAATAGAAGATCATCTAAGTCTAATTTATTTGTGGGTTTTACATACTTGTACTGTTTTCCACTATAATCATACCATGCAGCCCAGTCTGCAAGTGTTAAATGTTCCAGCTTGGCTGGACGCTTAGGATATCTTTTTAACAAACCGCTGGTATAGATCTCTTCACAATTATCATCCATTTCTTTTATATCATCTATTGGCGTTAAAAGTTCCACCTTCCCTTCAGGGAGTGACGTATTAATGAATATTATCTGCCTAGATGCTTTTTTCATGGGTAGTTGAAGCACAATATAGACAGCTTCTTGAGCACTTATTTCTACATTGTTGACAAATTCACTACCAATATCTCTGACTTGCTGTTTAATGCTGGCATTTCCTTTTCTTGCTTCAGTGCAAGCTTCATGCAATAGTTCACTCATTCCTTTTTGAGCCTTGGGAATATCATTTCCTATGTACACAGCACATGCCTACACATCTAACACAAATTGAATATCCATGTTAGCCCTCCATGCACTAAGGCAAGCAGCATTGTAGTTGTTAATGCGTAATTCATTAGGATTTTTTTTAAGAACACAGTAGCTGCCTTAAGAGATGACCTTACAGCAAGTAAATAGTTTTCTTCTGTGATTTTTAGCTCCAGTAATAACTGCTCATAGGTCTTCACCTTCTCTCATTTCATCTAGATGTTTTTTAATTGACTTCCAAGTATCTTTGTGCATTTTTACTTCAGTTTGAGGCATATCAGTGTCCAGAGGATAAAGGATCTTTGTTTCTCTCATTGGAGGCTGCAGATAGTTGAATCTGCATTCGATTTTGATATTCTTACGACAAGTATGTGAATGTCGGTGCAATTGTCTGTTGACCAAATTGAGAAGTTCAGGACTGTCTGTTGTTTTTTGACAGGAAATTATTTTATCAATATAGGCTGTTACCTCTGCATCACGTTTTATCTGAAATTCAGGTGTATCTTCAATCCATATCAACATGTGAATGTGAGGAGAGCCTCTTTGTTGGTATTCAACTCTACAAAACCAGTCTGATATTCTTCCTAATGGTTCAGCAGAACTTAATAGGAATTTCCTCAGAAATTGATTGACTTGATAATCAAAATGCCTAGCACATGTTTCAGGATCACTCTGAATTAATCTACACTTTTCCTCCTAGTTTAGATTCTCTAGTTGATCATCAGTTTATTCCTTATGATCAACAAGTTGACCAAGAATTCTAAGTAAGTAGGCCCATTGTGTTTCTGCAGATGAGAAACTACAAAATAATGTAGCAGGTCCCAACTGTCTTATCATGGCAAATAGATCTTTTTTAGCCTTCTCAAAATGTGGAGGTGAACCATGTAACGCACTAAGGAATCTAAATCGTTCATCATAACGGATTTACCTGTCTATTGCACCTGCCTGCTTCAAATGTTTTGCATTTAGGTTTTTGTTATTTCCCTTACACATTCTTAGAGCAATGTTTGATTTCCTTAGAAGAATTTTCATTTGCAACTTCTTTACTTTGTAAAAGAAGTTTTCAACACACATGGCTGTTCTTCTATCTGACCTTCGCAGTTCTGATTTACATATATCACTGTAATGCACTTGCGTAGTACTTTCTGGCTGTCGCTGACCAAAGAATATTCCAGGATATGCTAATTCTTCAGAGTATTTATCTCTGAATATACTCGATGGCCTATTTCCCTCTGCTGGAGCAACATTTACTATATGCCGACGCTCATTGTCCTCTAAAAAGTCACTTGATGTTAACATGGTATCAGCAACATCTGCAGGTATTTCTGCCTCATCCTCACTCCATTCATCTTCAGCTTCTACATGTACATTGTTTCATCAACATTATCTCTATTTTCATTTACTATTACGGATTGTTCATCAGAGGATATCATTGCTTTCATCTTCATGTGATGAAATTTCTTCATTGTATTGATTAGACCATTCTGGATTAACAACAATCCCTACATCCCTGTAAAGACTACTATTACTCATCAACCAATATGCAGCTTGCACTACCTTTTAAGGTCTTATATTTAATGATAATGCAGAACTCTTGTATTGCAATTTTCGTTTTAAATTGACCTTGATTGTATCAGCCTGAGATGGTAACCGTGGCAGCATACTAACTGTATTAGTTATATCAGCTGGAACATTGACAATGTTACCGTGTATTTTGAGTTGTCTTCCCCTAGGAGCTTGCATAAGCTTTTGAAATGCAATTCTTGGTGCTAGCAATCTACATCCCAATTCATTTAAATCAAAGAAAGCTGGCTTTTGTGGAAATACCATGCCATTAACAACAGCACACGGTGGGATGTTATACTTAACCAAATGACTATGGCATATTCTACAAACCCATTCAGCATCATTAACACTTTTCTTGTTATTAAGGTTTTCACTAATGCCAGGATTTAACTCTGTAAGTTTTTCAGCATTGAGTACTGCATGCTTATACCATAACTGATCACAACAACTACATATATAGTGTGGGCCTTCGGCATTCATCTTATGAAATTTTAAAATACTCAACTCAGTATTGTTTTTTGGCTTTGCCATGTAGGCTCTCATGTAAGCATTATGTTTTACGTTTTAATTAGGAGATGCCTTTCTTGCTCTGTAATTTCTCATATGTGCATTATGGGCGGCTTTGGTTTCTGCAGTTGCCTTTGATGCTCTATGTTTCTTCATTTGTATCCTTTTCTTTTCTTTGTCATCAACAGTTTTGTTATTAGCTCTGTATCGTTTCATATAATTCGCTTTTTGCACTTTTCGTTTTTCTGCTAACACTTGCAGCGGGTAGTTTGGATGTTGCACTTTTGTTTGCATATGCATCATCAGCAGGTGATTGATTTTCATCTCTATCAAGTTGAACTGACAATTGGCTGCAGTCTTCTTCTCCCACATCATTGTATTTTCTTTTACCATCATTAACAATGGATTTACAATTTAGACCATTTCACTCGAGCTTCTTTGGCATAAAACTGGGACAGTAGAGATATAGTGCAACTCACCTATGTGTCCTATAAATATAGACCTTGAATTGTGTGAAGCATTAGGAGGTTCAACCAAAGTTATGTCTGCAAAATTCTCACTTGACTCTACAATACGAATTTTTGAATTCAGAGTATCTACAGTACTATTGCTTGTATAATAATGTGATCAGCCCATATACCTTGCATAGACATACTGGATATGTATTCAGACCATGTCATATCTAACACACTTTCTATGAATCGTTCCGGATTATTTTGCAAATATCGAACACCTACACTTCTAATGTCTAAATGACGACTTGCATCATTGTATAACTGATGGTAAAAGAAAATACAATGTGAGAGAAAAAGACTGCAGCCAATCGTTAGTTGGTAGAGATGAAAATCAATAACCTGCTAATGATGCATATGCAAACAAAAGTGCAACATCAAAACTACCCGCTGCAAGTGCTAGCAAAAAACAAAAAGTGAATTATATGAAACGATACCGAGCTAATAACAAAACTGTTGATGACAAAGAAAAGAAAAGGATACAAATGAAGAAATATAGAGCATCGAAGGCAACTGCAGAAACAAAGCCGCAAATAATGCATATATGAGAAATTACAGAGCAAGAAAGGTATCTCCTAATCAAAAAGTAAAACATAATGCTTATATGAGAGCTTACAGAGCAAAGCCAAAAACCAATATTGAGTTGAGTATTTCAAAATTTCATGAGATGATTGCCCAAGGCCCACTCTATATTTGTAGTTGTTGGCATGCAGTACTCAATGCTGAAAAACTAAGAGAGTCAAATCCTGGCATTGGTGAATACCAAAACAAGAAAAGTGTTAATGATGCTGAATGGGTTTGTAGAACATGCCATAGTCATTTGGTTAAGTATAAAATCCCACCATGTGCTGCTGTTAATGACATGGTATTTCCACAAAAGCCAGCTTTCTTTGATTTAAATCACTTAGAATGTAGATTGCTAGCACCAAGAATTGCATTTCGAAAGCTTATGCAAGCTCCTAGGGGAAGACAACTCAAAATGCATGGAAACATTTTCAATGTTCCAGCTGATGTAACTAATACAGTTGGCATGCTGCCACGGTTACCATCTCAGGCTGATTCAATCAAAGTCAACTTAGAACGAAAATTGCAATACAAGAGTTCCGCATTATTATTAAATATAAGACTTTTATAAGGTAGTGCAAGCTGCAAATTGGTTGATGAGTAATAGTAGTCTTTACAGAGATGAAGGGATTGTTGTTAATCCAAATGGGCTAATCAATACAATGAAGAAATTTCATCACATGAAGATGAAAGCAATGATATCCCCGATGAACAATCAGTAATAGTAAATGAAAATAAAGATAATGTTGAGTCAAACAATGTACATGTAGAAGCTGAAGAGTGAGGATGAGGAAGAAATACCTCCAGGTGTTACTGATACCATGTTAACATCAAGTGACTTTTTAGAGGATATAATGAGCGTCAGCGTATAGTAAATGTTGCTCCAGCAGAGGGAAATAGACCATTGAGTATATTAAGAGATAAATGCTCTGAAGAATTAGCATATCCTGGAATATTCCTTGGTGAGCGACGGCCAGAAAGTACTAAGCAAGTGCATTACAGTGATATATGTAAATCAGAACTGCAAAGGTCAGACAGAAGAGCAGCCATGTGTGTTGAAAACATCTTTTACAAAGCAAAGAAGTTGCAAATGAAAATTCATCTAGGAAAAATCAAACATTGCTCTAAGGGCCTATTTACACGGTACGACTTTGACGCATACGACAAGCTTACAACAGGTCTACGATATGACTCTGGACCATTTACACGCGTACGATATTTTCACTTACAAAATTAAATATGCAAAAATTTGCACCTGGATTTACGGAGCGAAAAAGTTCTAATAAACGAAACCAAATGTTTTAGCTGTCCTGCGCTTTGAAAAAGCTTTCTAACGAGGTGTTTTTCGCCTTAATCCGTTTTGTACTTTTCGAGAAACGACTTCATGTGAACCAGTCAACAGCAACTTCGTCCGCCATTTTGACGCAAGAAAACTTCTCGCTCGTCCCCTACTCAGTAGAAATTTGTCTCAAAATACATATGTTCTATTGATTTCGGCTACATTTTTTAGACGTACACAACAGTCGTAAGCGAGTGTAGGTTTGATTTACACGAAACAATTCATATCGTAGGCCTGTCGTATGCTTGTCGCATGCGTCAAAGTCGTACCGTGTAAATCCGCCTTATAAGAGAGTGCAACGGAAATAACAAAAACCTAAATGCAAAACAGTTGAAGCAGGCAGGTGCAATAGACAGGTTACTCCGTTATGATGAAGGATTTAGATTCCTTAGTGCATTACGTGGCTCAGCTCCATATTTTGAGAAGGCTAAAAAAGATCTATTTGCCATGATAAGACAGTTGGGACCTGCTACATTATTTTGTAGTTTCTCATCTGCAGAAACACAATGGACCTACCTGCTTAGAATTCTTGTTCAACTTGTTGATCTTAAGGAATGTACAGATGATCAACTAGAGCATCTAAACTGGGAGGAAAAATGTAGATTAATTCAGAGTGATCCTGTAACATGTGCTAGGCTTTTTGATCATCAAGTCAATCAGTTTCTGAAGAAGTTCCTATTAAGTTCTGCTGAATCATTAGGAAGAATATCAGATTGGTTTTATAGAGTTGAATACCAACAAAGAGGCTCTCCTCACATTCACATGTTGATATGGATTGAAGATGCACCTGAATTTCAGACAAAAAGTGATGCAGAGGTAACAGCCTATATTGATAAAACAATTTCCTGTCAAAAGCCACAGACAATCCTAAACTTCTCAAATTGGTCAACAGACAATTGCACCGACATTCACATACTTGTCGTAAGAATACAAAAATCGAATGCAGATCGATTCAACTATACGCAGCCTCCAATGATAGAAACAAAGATCCTTTATCCTCTGGACACTGATATGCCTCAAACTGAAGTAAAAATGGACAAAGATACTTGGAAGTCAATTAAAAAGCATATAAGTGATATGAGAAAAGGTGAAGACATTACCTTTGACCAGTTATTACTGGAGCTAAAAATCACTGAAGAAAACTATTTACTTGCTGTAAGGTCATCACTTAAGGCAGCTACTGTGTTCTTAAAAAGAAATCCTATTAAATTACGCATTAACAACTACAATGCTGCTTGCCTTAGTGCATGGAGAGCGAACATGGATATTCAATTTGTGTTAGATGTGTATGCATGTGCTGCGTAAATAGGAAATTATATTTCCAAGGCTCAAAAAGGAATGAGTGAACTATTGCGTGAAGCTAGCCTGCGAGCAGGCTCACTTGTTTGGATAGGGTATCACGGCCAAAGGCGACAAAGAACCGAGAACCGGCGAAGCCGGCGAGAAGAATGAGGCGAAGAAAAGTGAGCATGCACGCGAGCTATTGATTTTTGAATTTCGCCCCTAGCGAGGTGTCAAGTCGGCATTTCACATGTGTCAATAGGAGCGAAGCAAAAAGTAAACAAACATGACAGCACATTGCACGCAACGGAGACTCGGAGGATGGTCAAACTTCATGGACAGACAGACAGACAGACAGACAACCTTTATTTAAGCACGATAAGTTACAAAGCTGTGCAGCTTGTTGGGTCGTGCGTGAATACTAAAACCTAAAACCTAAGAATAAAATATGTACATAATGAATAACAAATTATAATCAACTATTTAAATTAAAAACTAATACTTAACTGTGTATATATGTACATCGTTAAAAAACCTTAAATCCCCTAAATATAAATGAAATCTTTACGTCTAAAATTTGTGGTAGTTATAGAGGTCTCTTTGAAAGTCAACTCTTTAAAAATGTCCATTGAACGGATTTTCTTTTTCAGGTTTTTATAACTTGTGCTTGAAAAATTCTTGTCATTAGAAATTAAAATACTCCACAACACAGAGCCTCTATGAGCAATAGAGTTTTTGCCATAGATAGAGTTGAAACGAGGCACCGTAAGAGAGTCTGACGCTCGTAAAGAGTAACCTGTGGGACGCGCGTAACTTTCAACTGTTGACTTTGAGGATTTTTTTTTTAAATTCGAAACCGGCCAGGTACAAGAGAATTTCCATTCTTGAACTATAACGGCTACATTTGAGAAACAACGAACATTGAAAGCTAAAGAAACATGTGAAAACCAATTTGACAACAACAAAACAAATAATCTCTTCGCCGCACGACGAAATATATTACAGCGCTGCGAAAGAAAGGTGAAACTTGTAAGTCAAAGAGACGACAAAAACAAGCTAATTACTTTGAGATCAATCGTATTTCAACTGTACTAAATTAGTAGCCATTTAGTTCTCAGCAGTTCTGTAGTAGCTGAATAAGACTCCAAAGAATATATTTGAACGAAGCGAATAAACCAAACAAACAAACTGCGATCGTTGCCGCAAATTAACGTATGCCTTCTCTGCTGATGCAAACAGACGTTGTGGCACAGGATCGTCGCTAAAAAGGTCATTTACATCTTATAGCGAGGCACAGGTCAAACCGAGAGGTTGTCCTTCCTTAACCTGGCCTCCAGTTAGACCTATCAACGCTCAAATAACTAGAATCATACCGTTCGGATACTCTCCTCAAATCTTCTTCTGTTCGATCACTGTGGAGAACAGGTAAAAAACACTCCTACCGAAACCGGTCGGCATCACTGCGAAAACATTCCTCCCTTCCAGTAAACAATTCACAGCTATTTTCTGCCCTAGTTTTAGTTCAAAACTTAAGTCAGAATTAATCGAAAGCTTGAGGAACGCTCCTTGAACAAAGCCTACAGACGGTTCGCGTGATGTGAAATGCAGTAAGCTTGCACTGGTTTCCGTAATCTGTCAATTTTAACCAATCGGATCGCTGCGTTCGTCAGCGAACGCGGGAAATTCAAAAATCAATAGCTCGCGTGCAGGCCTAGGCTCACTTTTCCTCGCCCCATTCTTCTCGCCAGCTCGCGGTTGCAGCTCCCGCACCTTTGCCCACGATACCCTACCCAAACAAGTGAGCCTGCTCGCAGGCTAAATGACATTAAAATAAAATGCGTTTGCAGTTACTGCGTACAAAGTTGTGTTTTTATGCAGCAATTCCGTTTCCGTCAATCTACAACCAATTGATACCAATCGATACCAATTTATCTTTCGATTGGTATAGAAAATCGATACCAATCGATAACCACACGAATCTTCGCCATTCATTGGTCATCGATTATCAATATCAATCGATTAATTGATATCGATTGGTATCGATTGATATCGATTGTCATCGATTATCGATTCCATCGATTGAATACCCCGGGATATACACAAGCGCCATGTTAACTGCTCTACATTGTTGCTACCTGGCTTATAGCATAACTGGTTTGTAATCAAACAAGGCGATCTAAGATCGTAAGTCGGGCTGTAGCTATGAGTGTTGATCATTTGCAGTGCACAGCCGTCTCTTTCCAGTTTTACCGGGCAGTCACTCAAGTTACTTGATGAGTGTGGTCCTTATAATTTTGGACCATACGAAACAAAACTGTCACAATAAAACAATGATTACTTCTGAAGCACAAACGCAGAATCCTATGAGATACTTTTGCATGACAGTTATGTTATGTTTTGATCTGTCACCTTTCAAACTCAACCCTCGGTTGTTGCTGTTTACGCTGAGAAGTTTAAGAATTAGGTTTTGTTTAGACGCTTTTGCTCTGACGGTCGCGTGTGAAATTTCATAAATTACCATATGTCACTCGTGACGTCACCGGACAGCATTATCGCCCAGTGCATCCAGATGTCTCTCTCCTTGAGTGACTTATGCTGTGTTTACATTTGAGTTTTTACTAAGGTAAAAAGTTACTAAGGTCGAGTTACTCAACCTTGGTACATCGGTGCATCCTTTACACTGGCTCAAATAACTCAAGTTCATCTGTCAGCCCTCGCGCCCGTCGTGAAATCGAACTGGCGGGAAATTCCAAAACCATGCCGCACTTCAAGAAGTAAACTGGTAGCTCTCGTGGCGATTGCTTTCTATTTCTTAATTGCGCGAACAGCAACGCAAAGATTTCATAAGCTGTTGATGTTTCAACACCTGGGCGAGAACGGAAGATTGTACTACAAATTACTTCAAGAAATACCAGACCGGCTAGACGTGCGTGAGCTTGGCCGCGAAATCAGTTCTGGGTTGAGAGCCTTTTGCAAGGAGATTTCGTGGAAGATAAATCGGTGGAAGGAAAATTTCAGAATATCAAGGCGAACGTTTGGGTACATTGTTCGAGTGGTTGGCCCGGATTTGTCGAAGAGAGACACGAAATTGGATCGTAGTTTGTCTAGAAAAAGTTGTAAATGAAACTTGGATTAAAAAGTACAATGCCTTCTTTTACCTGACGCATTGTTCGCATAAGAAAGTCGATTCACTCCTTCCTTCCATGTTAGAACGAAACGCTTTGTCGAAAACGTGACAAACACAAGATCTGCTCACCGCGGGAGGTGAAATATTTCCCCGCCACAAGCGGATATATCTGTCATCTCGACCTTGGTTACCAGCTGCAACCATGCCTGATCACAGGGTAATTACAACTTTTACCTTGGTCAAATTTCCTTTGTCTTCAGCGGCATTTTCCAAAGTATCAGTTGGCGTTTACACACGGAAAATGTTTACCTTGGTAAAGTAAATCTGGTACCTAGGTGAACCGTGTAAGTCAAAACACGGCATTAGCGTGCGGAGGAGCCGACTGAAATGCAGCGTAATCTTTATACAGGTCTTCAATGGCACATTCCTTCTGATGGTTCGAATTTGAGAGGAGAAATAAACTCAGCGAGACTGGGCATGAATTTAAATTTAAATACATTAAATTAAAAGCACCGACAGCAATTATTAATTCATGCCACGAAATGAAAAAAACAAAAAGATGACCTCGAAGTACCAATATACCTGAACTGTATCTCACTGAAAACAACAATCTTCAACGAGAGATGCAGGGGTACAGGATACTGACCTTCATCTTCCTTCAGCATGCTATCCAGTTTGTCTTCTCTCCCAATACACTTGAGCCATAAACAACAAAAGCTCTGGTGACAGCGACTTTCAGAACTAGACGGCTTCTGGCAATTATGTTCCAGAGTGCACAGTGCAAACTATGGCGAGCAATGCTTCATCCATCATTGTTGTTAACATTATAGGCTATTGCACTTAGCGTTATCACAAACGGACAAAAAGAACCAAAAGTCGGAACAGCACCGGTTTTGCAAATGTGTAAAATCCGCCATTCGAAGAGAGGAGGCTCTCTGTTATTGTCCTCCAAAACAATACTAAACTATTCTCTTTTCCCTAAATATTCGCGTAAAACGAGGAAGAAATGAGCTTGAAACACCTTTCCATCCTCGTTATAAAATGAAACGAAAAACTGATGGTTTACAAAATACAGGGAAATCTTGAGTGATCGAAACGCCATTTTCTCGCTTTGTAAAACGAGCTGGCAAGCCTAGTTTAGACCGGATGCGACGTCATTTTTTGTTGGATGAAGCCTATTTGAAAAACTCAGGAGTCTTCTCCCCCGCCCCTGATAAAATTCTCACAAACAGCCTTTAAGGTTTTTTTTAATACTTATCTAGTTACGCTGTACATGTACCACTGGAGCTTTCAAAAACATTTCAAATATTAGAGTGGTTTTCAATTGAGCGTAGAAAGTGATTAGACCATTACTTTGGTTCTGGTTTTACTATAGTTTGAGATTGGTTGATTAGTCTAATTTGTTAGTAATTAGCTTTGTTTTGGTGTTACGACAATAAATTGAAAACCGCTCTACCAGTTATAAACCAATTATATTAAGTAAATTTAAGCAGGCACATGTATGTTCTACGGGCCTACATTTTGCCTTGTCGTCGATTCTTCAACCTTCTAAACAATTTTTAGTACTCCCTTTCTCTTTTGTTGCGTTTTATTCGTTCGCATCGTTTTCCATTTGTCGTATTTCGCTTTCTTCTTAGTACCTTTTTACTTACGTTATCATTTCTTCTAATTAATTTCCTTAGTGAAGATTAAAAACCAAAAATAGGCCCGCAAAGCGTGCATGTGGCTACTGCTTTAACAGAAGATGGATACTAATGGGCCTTCGGCAACAGTGGGTCAAGTGACACGCATTTCAAGAACACATTGATTTAGTCATTGGTATTGCATAAAGTTATCAGAAATGAAAGAGCATTTAGAAGCTTCCATACAAATTTTCAGGATTATGTCCACACACAAGTAAAGGATTCTATAGGATTCTAGTGGTGGTAAAGGTCAATGGATGTTTTGTTTGGTTGAGTGTCCAAGGAAGAAGCAAATGGTTTTGAATTTCCATAATTGAAGAAATATTTGAACTATTTCAGCTTCTGGAATTTTTCTTCAATATATAGCCTTGAGGAGTTCTTGCTTGCAGTTGGATTTATATAACAAAAGAGAATTAAAACTTAAACCACCTTTATTTACCTGACAAAAATGATACTCTTAGCAAAACTAAACCACCATAGAATTCACATATTCAGTTATCAAGAAAAAAGTAAACTAGTACCTGAACTGAACAACAGATACATGTAGGCAGTACTTCTTAAAATCAATTATAGAACAAATTAACCCATACATGTAGTACATGTAACAGATTACAGGCTGCTTTTTGTGAACTCAATTTTTATGCTCAGTTTTTCAAAAGTTGAACAAGTTTGGAGTTCAAAAATTGTAACATAAGCGGTGTGCTGTTTGAACAGCTATCTTTTCATTACGCTATCTCCCTCTGTCTCTCTCTGGATTTCTACTATAACAGATCATCGATGACTGATGGCACATTTTAGCTATGATCTGAGGGGAAGAAACTGACAAGCAGCCATGCAGCTTTGTAGATACTAAAATATCAGCCTTTCCTTCATTTAGTTTATCTGTTGCATTTTCACACACCACGACTTATATAGAGCTAGTTTCAACTGAAGCAATGCAATCAATCTTATAGTTGCACTTTATCATCATGTACAGTACTACTATCTGGTTTGATTAATACGCGATATCTTCACTTCAAGATCTATTGTTTGTTAGATGTTTGCCTTGTTAGAGCAGCTTGTACTGCAGTCCAATGGTTTCCAATAGAGTCATTTTTTTTTGTTTGTTTTCAAAATGGAGGACAGTTTGTGGTGGTAATTTTCACAGAGGAGTTGCTTTTCCATGTGTCCTGTAGGTGTATCCTTTTTATGTGGAGAGTAACTTAGTGGTCATACACTCTTTTGTCGCCTGGTGTCCAGCAAATACAATCAAAGTACTTTGTAGCATTTCTGGCTGCTGTTTTTATGGTACTGACTTGGTGTTTATAGCTAGGCCTCCATACAAATATCTGAATGTTCAGAGTGACAAGAAAAGTTAATACAAATTTTGAACTATGAACATAAAGAGAGATTTAAGGGAAACAGTGAGTTTTGTTTCCCCAAGACCCTCAGTGTTTCTCTACCAACTCAAAAGTGATTTCAAGCAGGACAACCTGATCACATGTAAGTCAATAGTTCATGTTGTTGTTTCCCTATAGCTAGAGAGGTAGTGAGTTAAATGACCCACGACACGACACAGAAAAGGTATTTGAGTTGGAAAGTACAATAATATGAATTGTTCTATACATTTCAATCTCAATGCTAACTGATGTATTTAATCTTAGTTAGCAGTTGCGGAACTAGGTTTGCTATATTATTTTTCAATTTCATACTTGTATTAATATTTCCAGACCTTTAGGTATGCTACAGCACAAAATAAGATTCCTTTCCTGTGTCAGTGCAATGGCCTTTCCATATTAATCAGCACTGCACTTTTACATCTTATATAATGTATTCATTTGGTGAATGTATAATAAAGGGGTTTATGTACCTTCATTTGAAGACTGGTGATCTAGTTCTGTTAGGCTGCTGGGATGGTGGAGTGGTAGAGTGCTGGTCTCTCACCAATGTGGCCCAGTGTAATACATGGGTTGAATTTGTTGCTGGTTTTTGCATCCCTCCATTAGGCGTATTTTTTAGTACTCTGGCTCCCTGCTCTCCAGAAAACCCTGTATCAGTAATATACAGACAATAGCCTCCATTTGGTATGTGACTTAATGCACAGACATTGCTTTGTTTGTAGCAACTGTGATGTTTAAGAGAAACAAGATATTACCAGGATTTTAAGTAGAATTATTATAATTGCTTTCTTAATTGAGATGCTTCCTGCCATAATTGAAGATAATGATTATGTATTGACAGTACACAGCTGAAAGAATGACAGAAAAAGCACGTTTATAATCATACAAATTGATCCCTCTGGTTTGTAACCAATTTATATATTAGATTTTCTATGGTAGGAAAGAAATAATTTTGTCTTAATACACAGAACTATATGACATGGTTTCTGAAAGTAACAGTTGTCCTCAAAAACAATTTAGTAACAAATAAATTGCTTTGAGGTCAGAGAAATATGTTTCCAAAATATGACCTGTAACTTGTGCTTCTCGCAAATTGGTATAGATGTGATCAATACCAGTATCATTATCTGTTGTGTGACATGATGTTATTTTTCTATAATGATTATCTCTTATACAAAGGTTATACAAGGGTCTTCTTTCTGATAGGTTTAACCAGTTAACATTAAAATCTCCAATAAGTATTTTGAACCGTGTGGAAGACAACATAAAGACCTCCCTTAAAGCTGAGCAAAATTGCCTAATTGTAACTGTCGGAGATCGATAAACTGCTATAATTGTTTTATGTGGAATTATCATTAATCTTAGTACCGTTATTTCTACTCCATTTTGATTAAAGTTATATGGATATCCAGGATAGTAATATCAGTGCCACTGTATACTGCAGTTCCACCAAAATGCCTTTCATTATGACTTGAAGTACTGTCATTTCGAAATAAAGTGTAATGATCAGTGCCATACATAGTATCACAATCAGCATACCTGAATCGTGTTTCACAAAAGATACTTATATCTGTACTTAAGTAGTTTGAGTCTGCACGTACATCATTAATGTGTTTGTGCAAAAATCGTGCATTTAAGAAACATATTTTCATGGCTGTTTTGATCAGCAGAATAGACAGGTGAAATGCAAAGATCAAGTTTGCCTTCCATTCTAGGATGGTTCATTTCTTTTTGTGCAGCAAGACTAACTGCTATTTTGTCTTCACAGAGGTCAGTGATATGAAGGCCTTCTAGAGTTGTTACTCTACTTAGTCCCACATAATGTATATAAGGAATGGCCCTTCTGGTTTCAAAGTTAACAACAATTCTAGTCTCTGTATCACCTTGTGACCTGTGAATAGTTTTATCAGCAGCAGGTCTTAGTGGAAATTGTTCCTTACAACTTGGACAGTTCTGCTCCTACCAACAGCAAATTGTGTGGTGACAGGTTTTATAGATGTCCATGTTGGTTCAATACCTTGTACATACAGATGCCTATTGTCATGTCTGGTTCTCTCACCAACATCACCATGGTCAAACTGGACCCATATTGTACCAGACGGTCTGTCCGTATTATGTACTTGTATTAATTTAATCACATTACCAGCGCCATTTGCCATACCATCATCTGTTCTATTATTTAGAGATATTTCAGTTCTTTCGTTTACTGCTACGTTGAGTATGGCATGTAACTGTCTAGTCTTCCTAGGATCTCTAGATATTTGCATTAATATCTTATCTCTGAGCTCTTGAGACTCAGCTCCTATAACGCTATCATGAGCTCTAATACTATACTTAGCACCTGGGATAGCACGATTTGCTATATCATTAAACTCGTTTACTTTAGCGGCATTCTGTATAACAAGTATAGAGCAAGTACTGGATAATTGGTAATGCCAGGTTGTAAAATTCGTTCCTTAAATTTAATTATGTCTTCTTTGGTGTGGTTACCTTCTCTTAATCTGTTGAGCATTTCAGCAAACTGATTGCTTTCCCTTTGCCTCATTATTTCATGCAATTCAAACATTTTAAAAAGTTCCTGCCATATGTTTGGAGCAAGAATTCCAAATTCTAGGTTGTCCATATCTTTTTTTTTTTTATTATTAAAAACTGGGTCATTGTATAATGCAATTCAAGGAATTTGATTGGCTTAGTGGCCATGGTATATGAGCCATTATACCATGCCCTACAAATATGGTAAGTGTACGCGTCAGCACAACAGCTGAAATTCTGAAGCTTTTTTCCGCGGAGAGAAACAATGACGGCCGAAGAAAATCGTTTCGTGGCAGAATTAACGGAAGATGAAGTCATTAAACTATTAGAAAATGCAACACCAGGCAGCACAAAGAAAGCCACAAAGTATGGCGTGAAAATATTCCAAGGTATCTATCTCTACATTTCTAATTTTACAAAACTTTCGTCCCCATAACTCGGTGTTTACAAGTTGCGATTAAACCAATTAAGTGTTAATTAATTACTCACACGCCACTAACCTTTCAGACTGGCTTTCAACTTCTGTTACAAACAAATTTCTTACACCAATCGAGGACATATTTAAAGAAGAACTGAATACCTGTCTAAAAAGTTTTTACACATCTGCAAGAAAACACGACGGCCAATTTTACAAGTCATCTTCTCTGAAGTCAATCCGTGCAGCCATTGACAGGTATCTTCGCTCACCTCCACGATGTAAACAGTTCAATCATCGCCGACGCTGCTTTCATTGAGGCAAACAAAATCTTGGACGCCTTTGTGAAGGACCTCAGAAAGTCTGACAGGATAAGCGGCATAGTTCACAAGAAAGCCATTTCTAAACAACAAATCCAGAAGCTCTTTGAGAGTGATGAGCTAGGTCCTGCGGACACCAAAGGTCCCGCACAACTGCAAATAACGGCATGGTTCTATCTTGCTCTTTTCTTCGGGAGCCGGGGAAGAGAGAACCAGCGAGAGATGAAACCCGGAATGCTCGCCCTCAGGATGACTCCTCAAGGAGAAGAATATTTCGAGCTCAACAGGCAATTTCCCGGAGCAGTACCAGCGACGAAAAACCATCAAGGAGGCCTGTCAGATGCCGAAGACGAGTCTTACACAAAGATATTTTCCGCACCAGATCATCCCAGATGTCCCGTGAAAACAATCAAGAACTACTTGTCGCACTTAAATCCAAAACTAGATGCTCTTTTTCAGCGGCCACGGGAGGTGAAAAGTTTTAATCCTGACGAAGACAAAGTATGGTTTTGCAACGCACCACTCGGACTGAACACTCTCAACACCATGATGAAATCAATGAGTTCTCGCGCCGGAATTCAGCCGCACCTGACAAATCATTGCCTCCGGGCAACATCAGTAACAGTACTATCTGACAGCAACTGTGAGACAAGGCACATCAGGTCAGTGACCGGTCACAATCGAGTTACAACGAGCGACCTTCCCTCGAACAACAACGAAAGATGTCAAATTTGCTCAGCACATTCCTGCACAGCAGCGAAACTTCACGCCAATCTTCATCTTCTGCCTTTTCAGCCGACAAGGAGAACACAACAGCAACTAAGCCTGGAAATACATCAACAACGGCAATTAAAGCAACTCCTGCGTCCGTTATCGTTCAGCACAACCAGCTCTCGGTTAATTCAGACAGCATGGCAAGCTTCGCACATGGCGATCGAGGGCAACGTTTTCCTCCTCATTTCAACTTTTATAACTGTACCAATGTCCACATTCACAACAATTTCGGTCCTAGCTCTTGAATTTCTTTTGTCAACATTCTCGGGGTGTCTTTTCAATTGTTTTGCGATGCAAATTCCGAAAATTTGACCTTTTTCGACTGAAGTTTCATCGCTTTGACTGACATTCTAACCCTTTCGCGTTGCTATGGAGCTGACAGTTGTGATAGACATGTGACAAATATAAATTCTGGAGCGGAAGTTACTTACATTATACCTCCTCTTCCGGTCCAAGAGAGGATTTTGCGAAATAAAACGTGCCAAGATTTTAGCGAAAATTGGTGGTTGTTTTTAATAAAACAATTATTCCACTCGCGCTTGTTGGATATGAGATGATTATAGCCAACTCGGCGCTAGGCGCCTCGTTGGCTATCTATCATCTCATATCCAACGCACGCTCGTGGAATAATTGTTAAATATATAATCATCCATGACTGGTTGCAGTTGGAATAAATCACCAATAACAATGATACTTACACCACCAAAGGGTAATGAGCTGCCTTTGATATCTTTTAGTCTATTGTTAATTTGTACATTAAACATTGTGTTACCAACCATTGATATTTCATCAATAAGTATAAGTTTAACACCACCAAGCTGGCATCTTAGTGAATTTAGTCTCCTTGAGTCAAGACGTTTGTATGTCTTTAATGACTGACATGCTGTTATTGCTAGAGAACTATGTATAGTATTACCTTTGATATTAAAGGCTGCTTTACCAGTAGGTGCTAGCTTTAACAGTTTGATTTCAGCAAAGTTAACACCAGCTCTAGTGTTGTAGTATTTCAATACGGCTTGATACAAGGCTATAGTTACATGTGATTTGTTGACACCTGCACATCCACTCAGAAAACAGTAGAATGGTTCATCAGATGTTTTCACAAGATGTAACACATGATAAAAGAACTCCTTTTGTTCTTTATTTAACGTTTGCACCATATTTCTATATTCATCATCTTGTAACTCATTAAGTATTAAGTAATGATCCGCGTAAAAACTAGGCAGGCAATTGGCAAAATCGATTAAGAGGTGGGAAAAAATAATCTTTAAATTCAATTAAATCGATGCATCTGATTGACTGATATCGAAAAATCGTAGAAAAAAGCAATAAAAAAGTGACATCAAAAAAATTTTTTTTTGATATGTGCCCCATCTCTCTAAAATCTATCTCCCGGTAAAATTTTAGCATTGTTCTATGCGCCAATCAAAAGTTAGCCTTTTGGCGCATCGAAATTTTCTTAGTTTAAGATATGTTAAATTTACAAATGCAACGAATTCAAATCCAAAATAAAAAGATATTCGAACGGATTCCAGTGTATCTACTTTTCAATTTGAAATTCAAATTTCAAGCTTTTTGCGTGTGGACCAATCACATACGTTGAATTTAATTTGATTCGAGTGATCAGCGCCGAAATAATAACTGCCGCTATTTCCACGGTCTATTGTTCTTTTGCCTAGTTCTTGCACGGATCATTACTTAATGGTTCTGTGTTTGAATCAGCTGATGGTATTCCTATATCATCTGACAACTAATAATAATAATAATAATAATAATAATAATAATAATAATAATCTATGTAAGATAAAATTACATATCTTAAGTTACAATATAAACTCAAAAAACTATTTAACTATCATATCTAAAAATTATTCCGCTAAAAACGTTCTTAAACCTGTCAGTGTAGATTCTAGGGACAGAGACTGACGTATCTCTAAGATTGTACCTCGTGTTCTTTTCCTTATGTAAAAACTGGAAGAACGAATATTCGGGATCTTTTTTGTAGTGTCTTGTCCGCCTTCTCTAGCAAGTCCCTGTTATTTACATTCTTGGGCATAAACTTTCTTTTCATACACCAATCTCGTTCCCAGAGCCTCGTTCCCCTTGACCAGCGGTCGGAAAACAAGAGCTCTGGGAGCAACCATTTTGAAATAACACTGGAAGTAACCAAATTCTGCCCATCCGGTCTCACGCAGTCTGCATCTACGGCGCATGCCTGAAATGGATGCTCCCAGAGCCTCTTGATTCCTGCCGCAGGCTAGAAGGATCGTGGGCTCTGGGGACGAGAATGTTCATACACCAGTCTAAAAAATTCTGTATTACAGAAAGGTCGGAATCTTAGGCACCATAAACCGGCAAAGCGTAAGAAAAATTTGTTAAAACTAGTGCGTTAAAAAGGTGATCTACTTCTTCCTAAAGTCAGGATGTACAGTACCGCTCAGAAATAAGCGAACCAAAACATACGTGAAATACGCGAATGCCCATACGCGTATACGCGTATGCTCATGCGCGTGTACGCGGATGGTCATACGTGTACGCGTATGCCTTTACGCATGTACGCGTATACAAAGTATACGCGTATGCTCATTAGTATTTATTAGCTAGCTTATTGTTGCTTTCTTTGTAATACTGGCCCGGTAATACTGGGATTATATGGGCTGACTAAATCTCTACGCGCCAAATACGGTAGCACTAGCCACAGTTTCTCAAACTTTTTTTTACATAGAATGCGTTCTGTAGCGTTACAATAATTTTATTGCAATAAACTCTCGTTGCACAAGATATCCGGAAAAACTTGTAGTCGCGTTTCCATCACAAAATTTTACCGTTCGTTTTAATCATTGACTTCATCTTGCTCCAAACAACCATTTCACATCTTGTTTTGACGCTTCGAAAAACGGCAGAGACAAAAACAACTAGCCGTGGCCTGTCGACAAGACTCGCGGCAGTAAAGTTTCACGGTGCATCATAAATACTTCGATAAAACATTGTTTTGCAGATGGAGATCATTTCATTGTTGAAATAACCGATTTATGCTAAATGGAACCAGAGACGCCATCAAAATTTTCACTACACTTCTTGCCGCGCGACGCTTCAGTCGACAATAAGCAAGCGACCCTCCAGCGCTAACCGAAAGATAAACGTCTTGAAAAGTTTCTATTGCAAAAAAGTTAATACCTGTTCACGGCGCATCATAAAAACTTCAATGAAACATCGTTTCTGAAGATAGAGATCATTTCACCGTTTAAATCGCCGAACTGTAAGTCTCTATTACCTTCAGCCCTATCTTGTTGTTCAATGTTTTGAGTACAAGGTGCTAATGAGTCAAAGCTTTCTTCCATTATATTCATGTTTTGTTCTATTTCGTTAAAATCTTCATTACACACAGCATACTGTTTCATTTGTTCACTGATTACTTTTGAAAGCATCTTGTAGCGTTCTTGGTAAGAAGAAAATGTATACCATGTAAGTGTGTTTCTTCATTTCTCCATGGTGTAAATAGCATTATAAGCTCACGTCAGTGCTTTTCTGGTTCAGCTTCCTTATTGAACCAAACACTTCTTATTATTCTGGGTTTACTTCTTTTTTTTTGGTTTGCTGCAGGAATTTTTGCTAAGTTCATCGTCATCATCATCACCACCACCACCACCACCACCACCACCACCACCACCATCATCATCATCATCATCATCATCATCATCATCATCATCATCATCATCATCATCATTGTGACTATGGTCAATTAAAGTCTCTAATGGAACACTATCTAAGTCCATTTAATTGGGGGTTTTACATACTGTTTTCCACTATAATCATACCATGCAGCCCAGTCTGCAAGTGTTAAATGTTCCAGTTTGGCTGGACGCTTAGGATATCTTTTTAACAAACCGCTGGATGGTATAGATCTCTTCACAATTATCATCCATTTCTTTTATATCATCTATTGGCTTTTAAAGTTCCACCCTCTCATCAGGGAGTGACGTATTAATGAATATTATCTGCCTAGATACTTTTCTCATGGGTAGTTGAAGCACAATATAGACAGCTTCTTGAGCACTTATTTCTACATTGATGACAAATTTCCTACCAATATCTCTGACTTGCTGTTTAATGCTAACATTTCCTTTTCTCGCTTCAGTGCAAGCTTCACGCTAGCCTGCGAGCAGGCTCACTTGTTTGGGTAGGGTATCGTGGGCAAAGATGCGCACGTCTAGCCGGTCTGGTATTTCTTGAAGTAATTTGTAGTACAATCTTCCGTTCTCGCCCAGGTGTTGTAACATCAACAGCTTATGAAATCTTGGCGTTGCTGTTCGCGCAATTAAGAAATAGAAAGCAATCGCCAGGAGAGCTACCAGTTTACTTCTTGAAGTGCGGCATGGTTTTGGAATTTCCCGCCAGTTCGATTTCACGACGGGCGCGAGGGCTGACAGATGAACTTGAGTTATTTGAGCCAGTGTAAAGGATGCACCGACGTACCAAGGTTGAGTAACTCGACCTTAGTAACTTTTTACCTTAGTGAAAACTCAAATGTAAACACAGCATAAGTCACTCAAGGAGAGAGACGTCTGGATGCACTGGGGGATAATGCTGTCCGGTGACGTCACGAGTGACATATGGTAATTTATGAAATTTCACACGCGACCGTCAGAGCAAAAGCGTCTAAACAAAACCTAAGTCTTAAACTTTTTAGCGTAAACAGCAACAACCGAGGGTTGAGTTTGAAAGGTGACAGATCAAAACATAACATAACAGTCATGCAAAAGTATCTCATAGGATTCTGCGTTTGTGCTTCAGAAGTAATCATTGTTTTATTGTGACAGTTTTGTTTCGTATGGTCCAAAATTATAAGGGCCACACTCATCAAGTAACTTGAGTGACTGGCCGGTAAAACTGGAAAGAGACGGCTGTGCACTGCAAATGATCAACTCTCATAGCTACAGCCCGACTTACGATCTTAGATCGCCTTGTTTGATTACAAACCAGTTATGCTATAAGCCAGGTAGCAACAATGTAGAGCAGTTAACATGGCGCTTGTGTATATCCCGGGGTATTCAATCGATGGAATCGATAATCGATGACAATCGATATCAATCGATACCAATCGATATCAATTAATCGATTAATATTGATAATTGATGACCAATGGATGTCGAAGATTCGTGTGGTTATCGATTGGTATCGATTTTCAATACCAATCGATAGATAAATTGGTATCGATTGGTATCAATTGGTTGTAGATTGACGGAAACGGAATTGCTGCATAAAAACACAACTTTGTAGGCAGTAACTGCAAACGCATTTCATTTTAATGTCATTTAGCCTGCGAGCAGGCTCACTTGTTTGGGTAGGGTATCGTGGGCAAAGGTGCGGGAGCTGCAACCGCGAGCTGGCGAGAAGAATGGGGCGAGGAAAAGTGAGCCTAGGCCTGTACGCGAGCTATTGATTTTTGAATTCCCCGCGTTCGCTGACGAACGCAGCGATTCGATTGGTTAAAATTGACTGATTACGGAAACCAGTGCAAGCTTACTGCATTTCACATCACGCGAACCGTCTGTAGGCTTTGTTCAAGGAGCGTTCCTCAAGCTTTCGATTAATTCTGACTTAAGTTTTGAACTAAAACTAGGGCAGAAAATAGCTGTGAATTGTTAACTGGAAGGGAGGAATGTTTTCGCAGTGATGCCGACCGGTTTCGGTACGAGTGTTTTTTACCTGTTCTCCACAGTGATCGAACAGAAGAAGATTTGAGAAGGAGAGTATGCGAACGGTATGATTCTAGTTATTTGCCCGTTGATAGGTCTTACTGAAGGCCAGGTTAAGGAGGGACAACCTCTCGGTTTGACCTGAGCCTCGCTATAAGATGTAAATGACTGTTTTAGCGACGATCCTGTGCCCCAACGTCTGTTTGCATCAGCAGAGAAGGCATACGTTAATTTGCGGCAACGATCGCGGTTTGTTTGTTTGGTTTATTCGCTTCGTTCATATATTCTTTGGAGTCTTATTCAGCTACTACAGAACTGCTGAGAACTAAATGGCTACTAATTTAGTACAGTTGAAATACGATTGATCTCAAAGTAATTAGCTTGTTTTTGTCGTCTCTTTGACTTATAAGTTTCACCTTTCTTTCGCAGCGCTGAAATATATTTCGTCGTGCGGCGAAGATATTATTTGTTTTGTTGTTAACAAGTTGGTTTTCACATGTTTCTTTAGCTTTCAATATTCGTTGTTTCTCAAATGTAGCCGTGATAGTTCAAGAATGGAAATTCTCTTGTACCTGGCCGGTTTCGAATTAACACTGAAATATCTGCATGTAGTGGCCAAAGAGGATCCACAAGCTCGGCCTGTAGCTGGCCGAGCTGTCCACGATGGTTAACATCTTTAAACGCGTTTCCGCGTTCTCCCCTCTTCTCGTTTGCCGTGAACATTTCACCGACGTTCACCTAGCCTGCAAACAGGCTCTCCTTATGGGTTATTTCGAGAATTGCTGTCAAGTTATCAAATTGAAGTGAACCAATCACAACGAAAGCAGAATGTAGGTTGATCAAGACGGTTGTCGAAAATGAAACTTTTGATACACGTGCGCTTGTTTACATGTAAGTACAGTTGTTATGAACTCGAATCCAGAAACTCTGAAGAAAACATTTCGAGGATAAGTTGGAAGAAAACCGCTCGATTTATAGAAGTGCTCCCCGCCAATAAATTATATTTTCAAATCCCACTGTTGAAATTGAGCCATGCTTTGAAGAGATAACGTTCAGCTCGCGTCATCTACTATTACATAACAACCGAGTTTCATTACGCAAAACGTGACTCAGCGTATGGAAGTTATGTATGGGTAAAAACGTTAAAAAACGTTTTAGACCAATTTAGCCCTTCTTTTAGCCGAAATTTTGATGTTTGTGTACTTACAATAATTGACCTCGATGTTAACACCTCCATATTCTGAAAGGGGAGAGTCACGTTTCGCGTAATGAAACTCGGTCGTTGTGTAATAGAACATGATGGCGGTAACTTTGTCACGTTTCACAAGCTGATCGTTCGCATTGTAAAAAAAAATAACTCCTCTGACAACAAAAGCTTGAGCCGCCTATGTTCCAGTGTGATAGGATCGTCCATATTTGTCTACTTTTAGTGCCTCCATCTTCCTGAAGTCTCATGACACCAAGCTTCGTTTGAAAATTAACATGCGCGAAAAAACATTCACGCATCACGGTTGAACGCACATGGTAGTATTTGACATGTGTCAAGTCGAATTAGCCCATCAGCAATTTACGTTCAGAATCTGAACGTGAATACTCAAAGCGTACAAGGACCATTGCAGGCTCTCCCTGTCTCGCCCGCCTCCTAGCTTTTGACCGCGCACCATTCGAAAGCAAATCTCGGAATAACCCATACGGAGAGCCTGTTTGCAGGCTAACGTTCACCTCAAAACGCCAAAGATGATAGTCTTTGATGATCCACCCTATATTCAGTGAAGAATCTACCCGCAACGGGGTATGTTCTTAGCGCTGAGAAGACTGGGTCGGAATTGTTTTACCAACTTCGTCCACAGGGCTTCCTAAAAAGGAAGGATGGTCGTACAGGTAGCGTGCGTGACGTCTGTTTGGAGCTCCTGTGCCAATCGATGTCAACCGATAAACGATTTTTGTGTGGTTAATAAAGAACAATGTCATATAATTCACTCAACCCTTACGTGACACAGACATGGCTGTAGACTGTAATACTGTATTTTATTAAAAAAAAAAAACAAACAAACAAAACAAAAAAACCAAAAAAAAACATTTTACAGACCTAACTGAATTGCATGACTTAACAAGACTTCTAAAAAAAATGGCAAAAGCCTCTATAAAATCTATGAAGTCCAACGAAACAATTTATAACCACACAAACTTTAACTATACATTTCCTCCTAGACACACCTGTTTACAAAGGCGTCCGCGAATATCTTTGTTGGGAATAACATAACTTTTCAATAGCGGTCTCTCGGATGTTAGTTAGCGGTCCTTGCATTAAATAGCATGAAGGAATAACTCTGCTTTACTTCAAGCAGTTACATACATACATACATACATACATACATACATACATGCATGCATACATACATACATACATACATACATACATACATACATACATACATAATTTATTTGATGAAGCAGGTTATAAAAATGGGCAAGACAAAAGTCCTGATTTGGACCTGCACTATCTAAGTAATACATAAAGTTCTGAGCGGATTTATGAGGTATTTGAATAGTTTCTTCGATTCTAGGGTATAGAGATACCTACATCAGAGGGGCACGAGAAAGGGTAGAAATTTAAAAAAGAACGTGTTTTCTGCGAAAAGGGGATATTATAGGGACTTTAAGATACGCTATGGCGGGCTGCTACTACGGCTACTTCGGCCGTGAGGGACTAGGCTGACAACTCCGTTCCCTCCGCAAACCTCAAACAGATAAAGATTTTGCTGTACGGCAACGGGGTGTTCAGCATCTACAAGTCTTGAAAAAAAATAATACGTTCGACTTTATTCTACTTTCATACAACAAAGGCTTGATCAATGACAATGATTTCCTTCTCTTGTGTCGATCTTACATCTCCGAAAACTTAGATTTACTTCTCAGCTGCTTTTAGAACCGATGTATGTATGTAATGTATGTATAGTAGTGTATGTATGTATGATTGTTATGCATGTCATGTATGTTGTATGTAATGTATGGATATGTATGATGTATGTATGAATGCTTTTGAAAGGTACCAAAGCAGAGTTATTCCTTAATGCTATATAACGCACCTCCCGCCCACAGGACACTATGTTTACACCACTAACCTCCGTAATGAGACCGCTATTGAAAAAGTTTTGTTATTCGCCAAACAAAAGATATTAGCGGACGCCTTGAAAAACAGGTGTGTCTAAGGAGGAAATTGTTATAGATAAAGTTTGTGTGGTTATAAATTGTTTCGTTGGACTTTAGATTTTATAGAGGGCATTTTGCCATTTTTTTTATAGATTCTTGTTAAGTCGAGCAATTCAGTAGGTCTTAAAATGTTTTTTTTTTTGGTTTTTTTTTTTTTTGTTTGTTTGTTGTTTTTTTTTTTAATGAAAATACAGTATTAACAGTCTACAGCCAGGATCTGTGTTCACGTAAAGGTATTGAGTGATTAAGCATTGTTCTTTATAACACACAAAAATCGTTTATCGGTTGACATCGATTGGCACAGAGCTCCAAAACAGACGTCACGCACGCACCTGTACGGACCATCCTTACTTTTTAGGAAGCCCTGTGGACGAAAGTTCGGTAAAACAATTCCGCACCAGTCTTCGCAGCGCTAAGACACATTACCACGGTTGCGGTAGATTCTTCATTCTGAATATAGGGTGGATCATCAAAGACTATCATCGTTGGCGTTTTGAGCTCATGGTGAATGTTAGCTGCAAACAGGCTCTCCGTATGGGTTATTCCGAGATTTGCTTTCGAATGGCGCGCGGTCAAAAGCTAAGGGGCGGGCGAGACAGGGAGAGCCTGCAATGGTCCTTGTGCGGTTTGAGTATTCACGTTCAGATTCTGAACGTAAATTGCTGATTGGCTAATTCGACTTGACACATGTCAAATACTACCATGCGCGCACACAGCGGTCAAACGCAAAAATCCAACGCCACTTCCGGTTTTCGCCGCCTCGAACTTCGTAAGAGTTTGAAGAGAAAACCTGCAAGACTTCTGTAGGAAAATGTTATAAAAATAGTACTGTGAGAGAAAATTACAAGCTGGGAGGACTTTAGGATGCCCATCACTAAATGTCCTGGTCATATGCGAAGTTTAAAGCTTAACTTTTCAGCGACTGTCTTAACTTTGGGCTTGAAAGCGAAAATTTTAGAAAATTTAAGACTTTGTTAAGCGAAAGCTTTGCGGGGAACTGCGCACGCGCCCCCGTTTGACCGCTGTGTGCCATGCGCGTTCAACCGTGAAGCGTGAATGGTTTTTCGCGCATGTTTATTTTTCAAACGAAGCTTGGTGTCATGCGACTTCAGGAAGATAGAGGCGCTAAAAGTAGACAAATTTGGACGATCCTATCGCACTGGAACATAGGCGGCTAAAGCTTTCGTTGTCAGAGGAGTTACATTTTTTACAATGCGAACGATCAGCTTGTGAAACGTGACAAAGTTACCGCCGTCATCTTTTATTACACAACGACCGAGTTTCATTACGCGAAACGTGACTCTCTCCGTTCAGAATATGGAGGTGTTAACTTGAGGTCAATTATTTTTAGTACACAAATATCAAAATGTCGGCTAAAAGAAGGGCTAAACTGGTCTAAAACGTTTTTTAACGTTTTTACCCATACATAACATCCATACGCTGAGTCACGTTTCAAGTAATGAAACTCGGTTGTTATGTAATAGTAGATGACGCGAGCTGAACGTTATCTCTTCAAAGCATGGCACAATTTCAACAGTGGGATTTGAAAATATAATTTATTGGCAGGGAACACTTTTATAAATCGAGCGGTTTTCTTCCAGTTCTTCGTCGAAATGTTTTCTTCAGAGTTTCTGGATTCGAGTTCATAACAACTAAACAAGCGCACGTGTATCAAAAGTTTCATTTTTGACAACCATCTTGATCGACCTTAAGGTCATTTCGTTTTCGTTGTGATTGGTTCATTTCAATTGATAACTTGACAGCAATTCTCTGAAATACACTCCCCATAAGGAGAGCCTCGTCTTGGCAGGATAGGTGAACGATCGGTGAAATGATCACGGCAAACGAGAAGAGGGGAGAACGCGGAAACGCGTTTAAAGATGTTAAACCTCTGTGGAACAACGATGTCACGTGAGCCAGCTTACAGGCCGAGCTTGTGGGATCCTCTTTGGCCACTCATGCTAGAGATATTTCAGTGTTAATTACGAAACCGGCCAGGTACAAGAGAACTTGTTCCATTCTTGGAATATCCACGGCTACTTTTGTGAGAAACAAACGAATATTGAAAGCAGAAATAAACATTTTAGTGAAAAAACCAACTTGTTAACAGACAAAACAAATTAATAATCTTCCGCCGCACACGACGACGAAACAATATTTTGCAGCGCCTGCGAAATGAAAGGTGAAACTTATAAAGTCAGAAGAGACGACAAAAACAAGCTAATTACGTTTGAGATCAATCGTATATTTCAACTAGTACGAAATTAGTAGCCATTTAGTTTTTCTCCGCAGTTCGGTTAGTGCTGAATAATGACTCCATAAGAATATAGACGAAGCGAATTCAAACCAACATAACAAACCGCGATCGTTGCCGCAAATGAACGTATATGCCATTTCTCTGCTGATGCAAAACAGACGTTGGGGAAAGGATCGTCGCTAAAACAGTCATTTACCATGCTTGAAGCGAGGCGTCAGGTCAACCAGAGAGGTTGTCCCTCTT
>JAHPZR010023885.1:0-10000 GCA_019787425.1 Platygyra sinensis
GCATGAATTTTATGAGCAATGTATTTTATAGTATACAGTCATGTCTATGTAATAATTTACCATAACAGCATAAATTCTTGCGCACTCATTAACTAATTTTTATTGTCAATAAGTGGACAGACACATGAATTTATAATTTATGCCAGTTGCGGCAATGGCTGAAAGTGGACAATTAGACAGTTTGTTATCGTAAAAAAAACAAACTGACATCAGTTTATGTGTCTGTCCTGTTATAGACAATGAATTGTAGTCTCAGGATCCACGGCTACTTTGACAATGTTATGAGAAAATTCATGATCAGTAACAAGACAGACACATGATAAACTGACGCTAATTTGTTAAATGTAATTTGTGATAGTTGGTATTGACATAAATTAATATTTTGCCCATACGGAACAGAGAACTGGGTGCGAGCATGGTACGCAAAGGCTCATGGGTAATACGTTTGTAACAAGAGGTGGTGGAAAAACTTGTGACATTTATTCCGTTGTTTAATTATATATCAACCTTAACCCCTTACTGCCCAAGGGGTATCCCTTTGACGCGTAAAATCGTCTGGCATCAGACAGTAAAATCTATAAGTGAGTCTCGGGCAGGAAAGGGTTAAAGGAGATAGTTTTTCAACCCCTTATAGCCCAAGCCCATCGTCTGGCGTTAGAGTAAAATCTATTTGTGGGTCTCGGGCAGGAAAGGGTTAAACCACAAAGCTGGCCCCACTGCATTTGGTCGGGGGTACACGGTCCCTACTTTTCCTAACAAGAGGTTTTGGGGCTTACGTGTCCTGCTTTGGCATATGTTACTAGGTCGTTTCTTGATGCATCGTTCTTATCCACTTTGTTGTAAGATTTTCGTCGCAAATAAAACATCTTGGGCGTGCTGATGAACGCGCCCAGCCCTTGACCTTTGTGTGTGTTCGGTTGTGTAGTGAAGGCAAACTAAAGCGCAGCTTACTGATATTCCTATCAAGAGGGAAATTACAGAGACGTATAAGCTTTCGGGGTGCTTATAGAGCTGTGCACTGCCCAAGAAGGCCTTTGTACCCCCAAACGAATTTGAATGAGCAACAACTTTGCAGCCTGTAAAACTAAAAGAGTCCTAAAACACTGCTTCTCCTAAAGAAAGCTTTAGAGAGCTGAGGGCAGAAACACGATCTTTTCCCTCCCTACTCTCCAGGCATTCCAGATAGCTTTCGCAATGGCTGTGTGCCAGTCCCCAACGTACCTTGAGTTACATCCGGGACATAGGAAATGAAGGAAACGCGTTCGCGCGAAGTACGAAAAAAAACAGCAACGAACACGCAAAAATATTTCGCAGCTCTCTCATTCTTGTTACTAAAACGATGAAAAGGGCAATTTGCTTTCTCTTGCTGTGTTACCTGGCAGACGTAACCGGTAAAATTCACGTAGAGGTAAGACTCGGCAAGTTAACCTTTTCCGTCTCCCATTAACTCTATTTGTAGATTTTCGTTGGCTCACTACATGCTTACTTGTTCCTGTTGAAACTAAAGAAATATGCGCTTGAGCTTAAAATCATGTATTACTTTTTCTCTTTTTCTGAGAAGTAAAGTTGTGAGCTGCTATTTTTGAATTTAAAAGAAACTTCTGCAACTACCAAACAATTGATGGGCCGTTTTCATGACACGAAGAACTGAAGGAAACCACACCGGCTAAATAGTAACCTTATGCTTAGATGTTTGCTAATTCTTTTGTTAATTTCAGCGTTCAGGAATCTTACCAGTAAATTCAAAAAGTTTTGGAATCCAGTTCTGTGAGTATCAAGCTTCATAATTAAAGTTTTTCAATGCGGACTCTTGCACTCGCTTTAAAAATGTGAGGTTATCTGTAAGCTTCAATTTGCGTGCTTCGCTTTTCGTTACACAGACATAACACTTGCGAATGATTTTGGGAAAACACTAACAATAATACCGAAAAAACCGAGATGTTGTTGGAGGGTTGACAAAAAAGATCTGGATTGTAAGGTTGGAATAAATAGAATATTGATAATAAACCTTTTCATGTCGACAGTTGTCGAGTTATTGATATCGTAACTTAACCAAAGTTTGCAATTTTATACAAATTTTTGAGATAACAATGATGCTTATTTTTATTGTGCTTTCTTTTTCGTAGTCAATGGAACTAATTGGTGGAAATGAAATAAAACTGCCACCATTGAAAAGGGAGAATATGTCTTATGTATTTCCAAACAAAGTAAGCTCTTATGGTATACTAGTTAACTACATTCTTATTGGAGATGTTTTTCTTTGATATATGAAACATGAAAAGCAAAACAAAATTAGCTTAAATACTGTGCAGACAGCTGAATATGAAAGCCAAAAATCCTGAAAGCCAAAACTATACTCGTGTAAGGCATTCACCTTTTTCAAAAATCGAGTAACTTATCTGTCATTGAGTTGGCTTGAAATCGGCTTGAAATGGCTTTTCCGTCTGCAAGTTTCTGCCCCAAAATTAAAGCTGCAACCGAATATTCCGGTCAAAAAGAACTTGTTTTTTTTCTAAAAGGTAAACACTTAGGGCTATAGAAGGGCAATGCAAGTTGATATCTGGATTTTTTCACTAGATGGTGCTGCATTGTAAATGTGTTTTTGTTTGCCTTGCTGCAGTACCCAATGGGCAGAGAAGGAAACTGCGATTTCACCTTCGTGGCAGGAGAGAAGCAGCTTCGTCACAGAGTGAATTTTAACACCACAGAACCAAAAAAGACATCATGGCTTGATGGTAAATATATCGTCCGAATATATATATCTTACTATACGTTTTGTTGTGTAGTATCGCTGAGTATTTTTAAGAGTTGTGCCGTATTTTGGCGAGCCCGTAAGGCGAATCAAAATAAAAGGAGTAAAAATTCTCAGCGGTACTACACAACAAAACGTCTAATAAGAGATTTATTATCCAACTCGCCAAATTGGTATGTTCGTGCGAGCGAATTTCGTGGATATTTATTTATGAATTACAGGGAATGCCTGATAGAAGTATGCGAAGCGGAACGCAATGATTGGCGCGGGAAATCCAGCTAACTGATTGGTCAACGGCAGGAAACCTGTCTAACCGGTTCTCTGGAGTAGAAATACCGCGTGTTATTATTCAACAAATTGTAACACTATCCAAATATGGACATGATGCTCTCGATATCTGTCATCCGTAGGTAACAGATATCCGGCGATATACGTAGCTTCGTACGTGGGAAGAAAAAGTGAAGTGAATAAAGGTCGACAGAAAGGTTTAAAAATGTTACGAGCTTTGAAATCAATTTTGTTATCAATTTGTTGAATAATAAAACAATTATCCTGCTCAATCTCGCGGAATATCGTCTGATTTTAGCCGACTCGGCCGTAAGTATCAGACGATATTCCGCGCGATTTCGCAGGATAATTGTTAAATATTTGTACTCGTCTTAAGCGTTATTTTACGGTGGCCCATAAGGGACATGGAAATCTATTTCTTTTACTTTCATGAAATTTTAAAATTAGAACTTTTTTTAGAAAACTCAGCTTTTTTATAAAAAAAACAACTTTTTTTTAAAAAAAAGTCAGGTTTTTTTTTCCAAAAAAACTAAACTTTTTAAAAAAAAAAAACTCAGGTTTTTTTTTCCAAAAAAAACTCAACTTTTTTTTTTTTTAGAAAACTCAGCTTTTACAAAGAAACTCAACTTTTAAAAAAAAAACTCAACTTTTTCTTTTGTGCTTAGAAAACGCTAGCCTGAATTTCAGCCGTCTCCTCCTCTCGCTAAGTCTCGGGAGAGAGACGTCTAAAGGCACTGGGCGATAATGCTGTCCGGTGACGTCACTACCCGAAAACCTGGTAGTGGTTCTGATTGGTTGCCGTGTTAATTTATTTGCCCGACGCGAATAATTTGAATAATTTTATTGCCAAACTTTCGTTCACTGAAGATGGCAGAAGAAAATCGCGAGCTAAAGCCACAAGAGTTAAAGCCGTTTCTGGTGTATGCTCGACATTTGGAGTTCAAAACCTCAATCCGCAACAGGAAAAGGCAGTTGCAGAATTTTTTTAGCGGAAGCGATGTATTCGTAAACTTGCCTACGGGATATGGGAAGTCCTTAATATATCATAGTCATCATATGGCTCCACTAGTCAGTAGCGTTTGAACTTTCAAAGCAGCACAGCCATTTTCCAAACGAAAGTTAGTCGTACGCAAAATTTTCCTGAAAAAAAGTCTGAAAACTTGCAGCAGTTCACTCGTAAAAATTATCATTTTACTTTCGGCATTCAACACTCCTTGAAATCCATAAATCAAGACGTTTGTTGGGTTTTTCAACGGCCATTCTCATGCATGAATGACTCCGAGAGCAAGCAAATCTGCACGCAAGCAAACAAATTATTCTGCACGTATTTTCTTGGGGCTACGGGCTGAACATATACTTAAACCTAAAAAACTTATAACCTATTACCGCAAAATTATAAGTTTCATGAGAAGTTTTGTGCAGTCCGTAGCCCCACGAATACGTAAAGAAATAATTTAGTTCGCCGCGTTGTAGATTTGCTTTCTCTTCGACTCGGGGTCATTCATGCATGCGAATGGCCGTTGAGAAACCCAATTACAATCCGCCCGTCTTCAGTTACAAATTTCAAGGAATATTTAATTCCAGTGTATTTAGTGAGCTAACCGAGCATACTGAAAGTAAAATGATAATTTTTACGAGTGGACCGCTGCAAAATTTAAGACTTTTTTTTATAAATTTTGCATACGGTCGATAAGGAGGCGGAGATGATTGACGTCACCAAAACTTAACGGTTTTGTCTAGACTTGTTTTTGCGCTGAAGGTCGTGTGTGAAATTTCATAAATTACCACATTTCACTCGTGACGTCACCGGACAGCATTATCGCCCAGTGCCTTCAGACGTCTCTCTCCCGAGACTTAGCGAGAGGAGGAGACGGCTGAAATTCAGGCTAAGAAAACGCAACATTTTTTTAGAAAACTCAGTTAACAACACCGCAGCCCTGTTGAACGCAGGCTCGAATCGAGACAAGATGGCGATACCCGCGATACTGACGAAGAAAGTAAACTTACTTTTCCGTCTATCAAGGTGCATAAGCACAATGCCAGGGTACATTCCAGTAACACCAGGAAGTCAGTTCTGATCGCAATTCTTTGATCGAATGTTATTTCAATCTTGGATTGGACTCCTCAGAAATAATTGATTTCCTTTTACTCGTACATGGAATACGACTAAGCGTTCGTCAGCTTAAGAGGGTTCTTTCTTCAAAAGGTTTATGAAAGAAGAGAAGAAATCACAGCGATATAGAAGAGGTTATTGCAGCTATTGAAAGATTGGATACTGTCAAATGCATCAAAGGCTTCGCGTCGATTATTGCATGGGTTGTAAGCAGGGAGACAGTTCGGCATGCTTTGAAACTACCTGAGCCTGATGGTGTCGAAAGGCGATCGCAACACAAGTTAAAACGGAGGACATACATTCTTAAGTGCCTCTAACATTGAAAAGATACTGATTCAAGTATCTCAAATAGAACTGATTTCAAAACCCTTCCTCCACATAACCAAGTTAAGGTAAGCGGGAATGGGGCCATTCTGGGATGATGTTACCAACACAGAGATCCATGCTCTTTACAGTGATGATCTGCTCCAACTCCTTTAAACGTGTTACAAAGTCTGGAGCTTAATATTCAAAATCAACAAGAATCCAGAGTTTCAAGATGGCTCACTCGTTACATCAAGAGCAAAGACGACATGTTACTGGGTAGGTTTCTCCGGTTTTGCACTGGAAGTGATGTGTTGCTCCCTCACAACCAGATCAAAGTCCAGTTTGTGAATATGAGCAATACAGCAATGGGACCCAAAGCTCAGACCTTCTTCAATCTTCTCACGCTGCCATAAAACTACAGGACACTGGCGCATTTAAGTGGCAATCCAGATCTGTGGGATTTGAGTGACTTCCAACAATGAAAAAACGTTCTCATGTAAGAAACCTTTTATTTTTTGAATCCTTAATAACAGTTTTACTTTTTGACGCAAGAAAATTTGAACTTTTGATGCAAAAACAGTTATCGCTGTTATACAAGCATATATAGGTGTCACGCTATTCCATTCTCGTTTTGCCACGAGTTGTGTTTCAAATTGATCTTGTCAGATCTCATGTCTAACTTCCTCAGTTTATTTGCGGTTTAGTTTATTGTTAAGAAGACATGGATCACTGTTAATGGTAGAGGAGATGTGCACCAGTATTAATTGAAACTGATGGTCTTTTCGAATGGTTGAGTTGACAATTAAGCTAACGGAAAGGCAGCACGTAATGCCTAAGGGGCAGTGTCAAACGCCGTTGCAAAGAAAGACAAGTTGAGTTACCGGTATTATTGGATGATATTTCGATATCTGATTGTTGTTCCAGTTAAGTAAAGGAATTCGTGGTTACCAAGAAATGAGACGATTTTGTTGTCTATTAGTAGATTTGGGCAAATTATGCCAGTGGGAAAATCCTTTATGCCAGCACAAACTACGGAAACTTTATTAGACACTGAAAGAGTATTAAGATAGATCATCCGTTGAAATGGTCGACGTCATTGATGTCTCTGGCCGTTAAGCTACACTGTACACACTACGATACTGGTTCATGACAAAAGCGTCTATTCCCGAGTACTTTATACTGGCATAATTCCCCAATACGTATTGTTCTAGTTAACTGGCCAAATGTACATCTCGAACAGCTAAATAACCTAAATCTGTTTGCTATAAAACGGTTCTTTTCCGGATTACAAATGAAGAGAATAAAGTACAAACTTGAGTTTACCATGAAGATTCCAGTTTCTTTTTGTGAGAACATTTTCAGCTGTAGCCATTTCTTATTCGGATATGATTCAACTACTTTTAGTTCAGTATGCTCCAATTTAACTATCCCTTAATCAAGAGAGATGTGCTTGGCATATTCGCTAAAAAATAAACTGAACAACACCAAGCTGTCCGCGCTTGCCATGGAATCGGTAAGAAATACATGGAAAATCTTAGTGACAGCAAAATTTAAAAAAAGGATAAGGAACTATGATATCTGTTGAAAAACGTTATCTTCAGGGAGAGTTTTCCTGTCAAGTGGGCTGTGAACGAACTCCTTAATGGAGAAAAGAGCGAAATGGGGAAGAGAAGGAAGTTTGTCATTGGCTTGCCTCGCTCGCGGTTTTAACGTTTCGCTGTTTCCACCCACTTAGGAACCTATTGATAGCCTACCAAACAAATAAGAAAACATGGTACTTATTCGTTTAAGTACAAGTATTAATTCATTCTATCCATTCAAGTGTAAACTGATATGCTTAAACTAATGCTCATTGCCCGGCGTGAAACTTTCAGTCAGATCATGTTCTCGATATGATAAAGCACTTCACTATAGAGATTAAAGGCCTCCACAGGTGTTCTCGGTATTTGCAGGTTATTGTCATCCATAATCATTTGCGCAAGCTCCACAAATGTCTCATCGGCTTGCATGATATGATTCTCGCAGCACAATTCCTCAGCCTTTAGCAATTCATCATCATCATCTACGGATTTAAGATAACTACTTACTCCGTTTAATTCTGGCAAAAAGTGCAAGACGTCTGGTCGTCCTGGAGGAGATTCTTGATTCAAAGATGACCTAATCTTGTGAAGATTCCAATGTTGTGCAACACGATTGAGTTCCTTCTGGAGTAGAGGCATATAGCAGAACCTCAAGCATTCTACATGCAACGGGTTATCATCGCAATATAAACCAACACCTCTCAAGTCTTTTTAAAAAAATATCCACCAATCAGTATCATGATTGCGTAGGAATGACCACCAAGCCTCAATCCTCTGGTTTGATACTGAACGGCCATAAAGAAAGCCTTTCTCTCCAGCCATTGAGTCCGTCCCATTTCTTCGAAGAAATGACTGCATAGCGGCAATGTTTACATTCTCAGTACCTCTGTCTCCCCTTATAGTTCGTGGAACACCGCTCAGCTGCTTTACATAATCCTAGAAATAGCGTGCTACGATGCGAGGATTGTTATTCGACGGTCCTACCTCGAGCCATAGAATTCGTCTGCTGTAACCGTCAATTGCCCCATGAATACACAGTCCAAATGGTTTTAATTTGTCATAGCCATCTAGATCCCATATAAAGTTAGGCCCTTGGCAGAGTATGCCCTCCGTTTTAACTTGTATTGCGATCGCCTTTCGACACCATCACTGATCAGGGTCAAGTAGTTTCAAAGTATGCCGAACAGTCTCGCTGCTTACAACCAAGCCATAATCGACGCGAAGCCTTTGATGCATTTGATGGTATCCAATCAGCACTCTACCAGAGCCATCTAACTCTCTTTCAATAGCTGCAATAACCTCTTCTATATCGCTGTGATTTCTTCTCTTCTTTCAAAAACCTTTTGAAGAAAGAACCCTCTTAAGCTGACGAACGCTTAGTCGTATTCCATGTACGAGTAAAAGGAAATCAATTATTTCTGAGGAGTCCAATCCAATATTGAAATAACATTCGATCTAAGAATTGCGATCAGAACTGACTTCCTGGTGTTACTGGAATGTACCCTGGCATTGTGCTTATGCACCTTGATAGACGCAAAAGTAAGCTTACTTTCTTCGTCTGTATCTCGGGTATCGCCATATTGTCTCGATTCGAGCCAGCGTTCAACAGGGCTGCGGTGTTTTCCACTGAGTTTTCTAAAAAATTGTTGCGTTTTCTAAGCACCTCCGCTAAGCACAAAAGAAAAAGTTGAGTTTTTTTTTTTTTTAAAAAGTTGAGTTTCTTTGTAAAAGCTGAGTTTTCTAAAAAAAAAGTTGAGTTTTTCTTTGGAAAAAAAAACCTGAGTTTTTTTTTTAAAAAAAGTTGAGTTTTTAAAGAAAAAAGTTTAGTTTTCTAAAAAAAATTACTTTTTTAAAACAAACCTGAGGTTGAAGAACAAATAATCGTCCTGGAAAAGAGTAGTGTTTTTCAAAACAAAAAGCTGAGTTTTTTTAAAAAACTGAGTTTTCAAAAAGATTGCGTTTTTTTTAAATAATAGTTGAGTTTACTGAAAATCTTGAGTTTTCCTGCAAAAGTCTTAAATTGGCGAAATAAAAATTTGCCCAAGACATGGAAAGGTGCTAATTTTAAAATTTCGTGAAAGTAAAAGAAATAGATTTCCATGTCCCTTATGGGCCACCGT
This sequence comes from Platygyra sinensis, assembly GCA_019787425.1. Lineage (NCBI taxonomy): Eukaryota > Metazoa > Cnidaria > Anthozoa > Scleractinia > Merulinidae > Platygyra > Platygyra sinensis. The sequence continues at coordinate 9,160 of JAHPZR010023885.1, forward strand.
AGTTATTTGTACTCTGCGAAGTGCAGTTGGATAAAAAATTCATTCACTCATGAAACGTGGTATGAAATTGGTAATTATCAGCGTCATGATTATGGATGTATGGCTCATTATATGGATAAATTAGGCGAGTATTGATCATCGTTTTAGAGCGGGAATTTCTTAGACAAGTTAAATCAATGTTAAATTGAACTTCACTCAGGGAGTGTTAATTGTTTTCCAGTCATCGGTTTTGGAGGAGATAGTTACAGGAAGTGTCGAGGAGTTGATAGGGTAGGTATATACTTTTCATTAAACACAAAAAATGTGTGTACGACATATTTCGCATTCTTATGCCAAATTGTACCATTCTTTAAATATTAATAAGTCAAATTATTCTCGCATCTTCGCTAGTTTTTGCGTATGATTTATTTTATAAAACCGATTCACTACTTGCACAATACCATAATGCACCTCCTTAACCCCCCCCCCCCCCAAAAAAAAAAAAAAAAATTTTGCATACTCATTGTTTCCAATTTCTCCTGGGACATGAACATGTCCCAAGAATAACCTAAAACAATGCCTATGCAAATTTTTTGGGGGTAAAAGAGGTGTATTATAGGATTTGTGCAAGTAGAGACTAGATCAGTTCATTTCATTTATTCTCTCACAGAAATATACACAGCAGCTTCCTCTACTCGCATATAGCTCAGCGCCGGGCTAGTCTAGGCGGGCACAGGACACTTGAACATAATGTAATTCAATAGGAGGAGATTAAGAAAAGAAAGAAAAGGAATGGAAAGAAAAAGATAAAGGAAGATAAAACTATATAAACGATACTGTCCATGTTGCTGTTTGTCTGTTC
>JAHPZR010023887.1:0-5000 GCA_019787425.1 Platygyra sinensis
AACGAAACGGCCGAAAGGAGACTTGCGAAAACGACCGAAACGAGAAAAAATTTAAGTAATTAAATGAAAAAGTTAAAAAAAAAAACACGGCCTTGTTCTCTGTCAAGTTAATAGAGCAACCTCATCTCGCACCTCAAATCCACGTGTGTGACATCACAAATTCGCGCCGGCCTTTAAAGATGAATGAGCACAAGCACGACGAGCACGAAAACATCAAGAAAAAAAGGGGATATTTTCACACTTTGAATGGTAATCTAGCTAAAACAAGAATCTAATTTTTTAAGAAAAAAACACAATTTGGTTTCCTTGTCAATAATCAGATGCTGCGAAACGCCTCTTTCACAAGAAAACTTGATTTACGGGAGAATTTAATTTTTTTAAATGCACCACCTTATTAATTCCTGTACCAATATGAGCAAGATTTATGGCAATAAAGAGCAAAAAGTTTGCACTACTTGAAGTTTTCCATCACACTACGAAGACGAAATTCAATGAGAAACGTGCTGACATGTTTGACAGATTTACAAAGCTATATTAGTTTGAATGAGGATACTGCGACACGAGTAGATTTCACAAAAATCGCTAGTGTGGATAGCCCCTCTTCTCAAGGAAAACCACAACTGCTTGATGCAGACGATGCACGATGCATAGGAAGTCAAACAGATATAGCGTCGCAAGCACTCGAAAACACTCATAACGCCGAGCGCAGGATTTACGGAAACACAATCGCAATGAAATTACTTTGAGAACTGGAGGAGTCACAAACGCCTGAGTGATAAAAGCATGGCAAGTCGCCCTCGTTTTTCTCCAGAGATCAACTGAAAGACTCGCACGAGGAATGCTGTAGAGTCTTTCTCGGATCGGAAAGACCATTCGCCACCACCTAAGAATCCACGATACGACCAGGAAACCTTTTTCAGTTAGAATATTAGATTTCTTGATTTCGCTAGAATACCTAAACGAAAGCTAATGAACCTGCCCTTCCCTCTTCATTTCTGGACTTGTTTCCGGCGAGGAAAGAATTTTAATTAGCTCGTCATGATAGTTCCGTTCGGTCTTTTAATAAAGCACTGTTAATTAAACCGCGCCAATTTTAGGAATGAGATTAGCTTTTAATGTTACGGAACTCAGGAAACAGTCAGATTTCTCAGGGTTTCTGTAGAAGGAAATGTTGCTACCTGGCAAAAAGACAAGTTTCCTCGGTTTTGGTGAAAGCAGACTGGTATAGTTCTTCAGTATCGTCAGGTTCGTTTATTTGATTTTTTTTATTTTGGTTTTTCTGTCAAGGTTCCGGGTGTTCTGGGTAGGTTCCGGGTGGTTCCGGGTAGGTTACGGGTTGGTCCCGGGTGGTTCCGGGTAGGTTCCGGGGGGTTCCGGGTAGGTTCCGGGGGGTTCCGGTAGGTTCCGGGTGGTTCCGGCAGGTTCCGGGTGGGTTCCGCGTTTTACATACACCCTGGACAAATTGCCTCTTAGAGCGGTTTTCATTTGAGTGTCGAAAAGTAATTGGTTTTGCACTTTCTACGCCACGCGATTGGCTTAAAAGATTCGCGCCACTCTTTCATCCAATCAGAAGTAAAACCAAAACCAATTGCGACTTGCTCGCTTACGTTTTCCCGCGCTTTGCGTCAGCTACATGTAATTACTTCGAGTTTTGATTGGTTCACTGTACTTTCTGTGTCCTTTGTGATTACTTCGGTTTTGGTTTTACGACACACAAATGAAAACTACTCTAAGGCCCTGTTTACAAGTAGGTAGGGTAACCCTACTGCCAGGGTAACCCTAGCAAATGGGTTAAAAGATAGCCCGGGTTTACAAGCAAAATTTACAGGTAGGGTAACCCTACTGCCCGAGACAACTTTTACGCTTGTTACGCTTCGGTGAGCTTGCAAGTAAAGCAGGAACAGATAACAAAACTGAAACAATTTATTTCCAAAGCAAAAATATGACAAATTGCGAAAGAACTTGATTTTTTCTGGGTCATAATTCGCTGATTTTGTCGGTATTGTAATCACATTTTGCCTTTTGGAGCCAAAATAGAGTTGTCCCGGGTAGGCGAGTTGTCCCTAGCAGAGCATTTACAAGGCGCTAGGGTTACCCTAGCGCCAGGGTAACCCTACCAGTCAGCTAAGGTTACCCTGGTGCTAGGGTAACCCTAGCTGCCTTGTAAATGCGTCGTTGAAAATAAGAAGAAATGCGCGAGTGCCAGGGTAACCCTCTTGCTAGGGTAACCCTAGCACTTAGGGTTACCCTACCTGTTTGTAAACAGGGCCTAACTTCAGGAAAAGTGGAAATAGTAGTTTACTGAGAGAGAAAAACATCAAAGCGATAATAATAAACCATAAAAAACAAGAATTATTGAGGATGGAGAAGATTAACACGGATTACAACCGATGAACTTGAGTAGTTAAGGTTAAAATTTTCAAGATGCCAGACAAAGGAGAAATAAAATTATATAGCATGTACCCCCAACTCTAACTTGCTCCCCTGGAGGTATTCCTTCTTCGTTTTTGTTTGTCTCTTTATTTGTTGCTCGTGTGTGTGTTTGTTACCGCGCCCCTTCAAAGCACTACACTTATTTGTCTTAACCAAACAATCAGGGCTTGGGTCTGGTGGGTTTCACTCTTCTTATAGGTTGGTTGGTGATAATATGGAGCTGCTTCATCGCCGGCATTGAAAGACATGCTGACCAATCTACTGGGACGAACACAGACAAGTTAACTCAGCCATTGAAAAACCTCTGTTAGTATCAAGTATCATAACCAAAAACTGTAAAGATCTGTTACAAACTTTACATGAGGAGTCTTTCATTATTTCTGGTAAATTGTACGTCTTTTGCCGATCGAGCTTGGAAGTGAACTATCACGTCACTGGTCATATAAATGTAAAGAGACGTGTAATTTGTTGAAACAATATTATTATTATTTGGACAAAACCTACGGCGTCATTTGGTCAATTTGAGAGAAGTCGGCTCAAGTGCTGATGGAAGGCCAAGTTCGAGAGCAACAAGGATTAGGCGATGTTTGGCTCGTGCTGGCTCGCATTGGCTTGTGTAAGCCCGTGTAAGCTCACATTGGCTCGCCCTGACTCGTGTAGACTCTTTTTGGCTCGTGTTAGCTCGTGTAGGCTCGCATTGGCTCATGTAGGCTCGTGTAGACTTGCATTGGCTCATGTAGAGTGTTGGCTCTTGCAGACTCCTTCCATCGAAAAATGCTGTGTTACTGATTAAGCTAAAACTGCTGCCGGAATCGTTTGTATCTTCACCGTAAATTGTTGCTTATAAGCCCTGGCCTTACACAACGAGTAAGGGCTTTTAGATGGACTTAGAAACGGAGTGGTTTATTTCCAAGGGCACTTATAACCGGAAAGAAAGCCGTTTCGAAACGAGCTATGACTACTCATGTTGATTGAAGCAGGATTTTCATTTACTGGTATTGAGGTTTAAAGCATCAAAGTAAAACGAATTCAAAACAAAGAAAGTTAGAGGGGAGCTCATAACCAGATATATTCTTTGGTTTACTGGATCATGGAAGAAGGGCCTATAATTGGAGGGGCTTACAAGCGGCAGCTAACGGTAGGTTTGTTTGCTTTCCTCACAGGGGATTTCATAACAAAGCTGTGGCGAAGACAAGATCATGGCTATGCACACACCTCATATGAACCGAAAAGAGACAACGAACACAAAAGTGAACGACAGTGAGAGGTGGTATGAGGTAAGAAACCGAATGACACCAACCTATGACTTGCCATCAGTTGTCTACTCTGAGAAGATATTGCTCTCGGCGGGTAGACAGACAGACCGACCGACAAGATATTGTTCTCAGGAGATAGACAGACAAACTTTATTTGAGAACGATTGAAATTAAAGGTCGGCAAACACGAGGGTACTAGTCCCTGCAACTTGTCTCCTGAAGAGTTTACGAGGGGACTGGTCGCAGGGACTTGTCCCACGAACAGTTCACACGAAGCATTTTGAGGAACAAGTCGCAGGGACTTGTCCCAAAAATTCAAACTGGTTTGAATTCGTGGGACTAGTCACAAGGACCAAAGTGGTTCCTGCGACTAAATTTTGAAGCAAAAATTGCCAGTTCGCACGATAGGACTTGTCCCCGCGTCTTGTTGCAGGGACTAGTCCCCTCGTGTGTGCCGACCTTAACGTTCCGAAGCTTATGGGGTCGTGCAAAACATAATAAAATTAACTAAAATTAAATTAAACTTCGTCTAAAGTTCATACATGGTAGAGAGTCTTTATCAACGTAACAATTTTAACTATTTCAAAAGTGCAGTTAACAGATAAAAGTCTTGACTTTTCTACAGTGTTTACCGCGAGAATTATGGATAAGTAAACAAAAAATGGGAAAGGGATACAAGAAAAACTCCTGAAGATTCTTATTTGTTTAAAACGTTATGTCACGTAAACACGACACTGAATACTATTGTTTTCTTTTTCCCTTCAGGGGACATGTGACGGTGTGAAGGGATATTTTCATCGAGACTATGTTATTGTCAAAGAGTGAAGCTGAAAAGCAGCGAGATTCTAAGCAAACTGTAACCAGCGATCAGGTGTTGTCATCAATCAACAGTGCAGTTGCTAAAGTCATTTATTTTTCGATGTCTTTTTTAAACAGAAACAAGGCAAGGAGACAAACCCTGAGAAACTGCATGTAACTTAAATTTCACTATATGTTTTTGAAAGTGAGCAACAAGACACGAACTTTATGACAAATACACATGAAATAAAAGAGTTGTTTATTAAAGCATACTTTACAACTAAAAGACTGAGACCGGTTAGTTACATTACAAAAAAAGGGGTTTCCAAGAGGGCGACAAGAATATACGAGAACGTCATGATATTCTCACAACAGTCCTTGGCGACTAAGATCCTCAAACGTTCGTTTGTTGACAACATTTCCAAGAGAATCTTCGTATTCTTCCTGCAGTGGAGCAAAATAGGAAATATTTAGTGATCAGCTAGTCATTGTTTTGATTCATACATCGGTTAG
>JAHPZR010023887.1:10000-11325 GCA_019787425.1 Platygyra sinensis
CGAGTTATACAAACACGATTTTCAACCAATCAGCGCGCGTGCTTTCTTAGAACTGTTTTCTAAAACTCAATAGTACACGCTATGGCCTTTACCATTTGTTAATGAGCTCTAAAATGTGTAGAAATACACAGTAGAAAAAGGAACATTGTTTAAGAAGGGGGGAACTGTTATCTAAAACGCTCGTCATAGCAATTTCCGCTGAAGTGCCAACTTTTTTATTGCCCATTGTCGCCGGTTCATGTTACTATGATGTGAATATCTTCATACCTGTACGTGAAGTTTCCGCATATTTCACAACTGTAGCTGATATTTAACCCATGCAGCTTGTACAACCAGTAAGGAATTGGCTAGAAACAGCAACAACGTACAGTTAGTACGTGAACAGCTTCATCAAAATCCGACATCATCATAAAATGATAGTGACAGTGACATTTACCTTTCCATCCCACCCCAGAGGTAAGTTTTTTGGATTATAAAGAACAGTTTCTTCATCATCAGAATCGGACTCATGACCTTCTTCGTGTTCCTCTTCTTCCTACAAGATAATATTCACATAAAATATTCAATTCAGCCAATTTCAAAATCGACGACCACCTTAGAAAGATTGCCGACGGCTAAGAACAGTTGGTTGGTTATCGTTGTTCTTGCACATGGTGCACTGATTTATTGACAGCGAGTTGTTCCCGATATGATTTGAACTGAGACCATACGCGAATGTTGCGAACTTTAAGCAGAATGAATTTTAAGTGCAAAATACTTTTTTGGAAGTTGGTAAAATACAAAACAATCATGTTGAGTAGTATGTTACGCACTTAACGTTAAACGCATAGACACCTCATTTCTTTTCATTCTCAACAAAACGAGCCACTCAGAACGCTTGAAGAACATCAGTTGTTAGGAAATAGACCGTAGACTGTATCTGTGATGTCTTTATTTATTTAATATGCAAGGCTGTACCTCCAGTTCATCTGATGTTCGTGCCTGTTTACGTTCAACATTCTCCCGTGTGGCTTGTCTTTGTTCCTAAGAAAAAACGATAAACCATGGCATTTTATATTAATTGTAAGCAGCTATATTTAAAGGCCTTAATTGCTACTTTTTTCCTCAATAGAGTAGTTTTCAACTGAGTGTTGGAAGTAATCAGGCAATTGCTTTAATTTTGGTTTGGTTCATTTTACTACACTGTTTAATTTGAGACTGGCTGAGTCGTCTAAGTAGTAAGAAATTAGTAAGAAATTAGTTTGGTGTTAGGTATAGGTGGCGCGTTTTAGTTGAGGACCTATGTTCCACTGGGGACGAAGAGGAATAAGTAAGTAGGTTTACAG
>JAHPZR010023889.1:0-2500 GCA_019787425.1 Platygyra sinensis
ACATGCATTTCAATCAGCGAAAATTTTTCCTTTAAGAAGTACTCAAATGTCAAATGGTTTATTATGGTGAGACTCTAGCACATTTGAAAGGGTGGACAACATTAAAACTTGTGTAGCTGTTTTCACTTTCAGTCGCAAGAACTGAGTGGCTTACCTAGATCTTTATCAGTCGGCACACTGATTTGTCGCGCCAGTCTGATTAAACATTTGCTGTTTATTAGTTCATTTACTCCATTGTGCAACTCAGCGAGAAGGAGCAAGTCGCGTTTGTGGAAGCGAAATTCGGGCAAGCACTCGTCGTCTCCAAATCATCGAAGTTAAAATCAGGAAAGGGATCAGAAGGTAGGTCGAGAGGAGAATATTAGACCGGTTTAAATCCACGAACGTAGGAGTTCGTGATCGTTAAACACACCTACATTCAGTGTGGCTTACCAAGAGTTGACAGCGAACTTCTATACATGAAGTCATCCTGATAATCAGAGGACGAATATCAACAAGAACCGCGGTGCAGTTTTAACCGCGCTTTAAAACTCACGGTTATTCACACTGTCTGACTGCGCTTTTGTTATTTTTTAATCTTTACGCGAACGTTCAGCTCGTGATACGTGGCATAGTTACCGCCGTCATCTACTGTTACATAACAACCGGCTTTCATTACGCGAAACGTGACTCTCGCCTTTCAGCATATGGAGATGTTATGTTGCAAAGGGTTTGTATTGAGAAAAACGTCAATAGACATTTTAGCCTAAATTTTAGCAAATTTTTTAATAAAAATAACTGACCTGAATGCCTTGTTGACTTTGTTATAGTCATCTTGCGTTTCAGCGCGATCCGAAACCTAGCTTTTAACCGATTTATCGCTTTCTGAGTTTCCTCTCGTAAGAGGAGAGTAAAAGCTACATACTCGATTCTGAAGTCACTCCTGCTCGAAGCGAAAAAATAAAGACGCTTAAAGCATGCCAGCCACCCCAATGGGCCCTTTGCAGCTGGGGTCACGCGACCATATTTTTCCTAAAAATCTTTTGTATTATGGGCTATAACTTAAAGAATGCCAGAAATGGAAATAGCATATCAAAAATACCAAAGTGGCAAAGTTTGAGGTCCCTAGCATTAAAGAATGAGATTTTATGGCGGTTTGAATTTCAAAAAAAATAAGAAGATTTGTATGGAAATAGTTGCTGGAGAGCAAGGCCTTGCTCTCCAGCAACTTTTTCCATACAAATCTTCTTAATTTTTTTTAAAATTCAAACCGCCATAAAATCTCATTTTTTAATGCCAGGGGCTTCAAACTTGGCCGTTTTGATGTTTTCGACACGCTTTTTCCATTTCTGGCATTCTTAAAGTCGCAGCCCATAATTTTATGAAAAGTAGGTCAAGTGATGGCTTAGCTGCAAAGGGCCTATTCCTCCACAGAATCATAGTACAGGGTTAAGCGCTCCGTTCCAGATAAATTCCAGGTCAAATTCATATCCACAGCGCACGCTACAAAGCTCTGGAGTTTTAGTATATTGACGGGTCAACAGATCATAAGTTGCGTGATCGATTCCACATTGCGATTGCTCTTATTTTTCACCTGTACAAGTTACATGATAACATTCTTTGCATAGAGTGGGTCTAGCGTGACTTGTAAACCGAGAATTTTGTTTACATCTAAGGAAAAAATACCTTGACCTTTCAAACGAGCGCTGAAGTTTTAATATTTTTCCCGAGAAAATTCCCCCATTGCCTCTGGCGAAGTAAACACGATCTTGTTTATCACCGTTAGCGCATTCTATGGCTGACGCCAGACGTAACACCTTTTTAGCGCATTGAATATTCCCTTCGAAAGATTACAAAATCACCTCACGCAAAACGAACATATAGCTTAACTCTGGATAATTTCAAGTTTTTCCCGCCTGCTGAATCCTGATTGGTCAATTCAAATTTCCCGCGCGCCGACCGTATGCAAGGTTATCCTTGCATATTAGTCCATGGGCCAGGGCCGGTTCCCGGTACCACAAAGGGGGAGAAAACGTGAGTGATATCTGATGAAAGGTTGTATGAAGGACTTTTTCAAATTTACTTGATAGCAATCGTGAAAGAGTAGCTTTCATAATTTTTTTGTACTTCTTTTTCTTCAAAAAATTGCTTTGACATGGAAACGAGGCTGACTTTAATTTATTGTATTAATAAATCACCGCATTTTACAATAAACACCTTTTCTAAACATTTTTTGGTTAAAAAGTAAAATTTAATAGCTGATTTGAAAAAGAAAAACTTGACTGATGCCATACAGTTCAAACTCGAGTGCTATCATGGGTAAGTTCCAAGATAGAGGCCTCGCTGCAAGGTAAGTACTTCAAAGTTCTCGTCAAACTTTTACATTGTCGACACTTTTTGTTGAATTAGGCTTTTGAAAGTCGTAAGCAATACTTTGAAAGTATTGTTTTTACGTTTAGTGAATAAAATACTTAGAAACATTATAGAGTTGCTGATCGACGACTTTAACCTCGCAAACAAA
>JAHPZR010023889.1:5000-10642 GCA_019787425.1 Platygyra sinensis
AAAAACCGCAAGATATCCAGCTCGAAGAGGGCCAAATATTATGGACATTGAAAGCACTACATGTGTTCTTGAAGTTCCACATTCGAGTGCATGATTCCATTCATTAGCAAGATGAAGAAGCTTTCAAAAAGAGTCAATGGTTTGCATGAAATTAAAAGGTTAGTATGGCGGATCCTCGTAGTTATTGTGCGATTGTTCAAAAGCAAAAACCGCAAGAATTATAGTACTTCCAGCAACGAAACCACTTCCAAATTAAAGGTATTACCACAACGAAAGAACTTTGGATGCGAGCTAAGAAACTCAACCACCTTAATTTCTTTAGGGATCGATTGAACGATCATTTCCATACATTTTCCTATAAATAAGAGCAGAGCACATGGCAGTGTTTCGTCACGCTTCGCGGGGGGTTACGGTTCGGAATTTCTGGCCGCTCAAGATCAACGCAATAATTCGCTCAAGTTGAAGAGCATCGTTCTCGTCTTTGATCAAGCACTGCATGCAAAGGCAACTGAGGTCAAGTGGAGACAGTCAGAGATTCAAAGATATCGTGCTGAGAGAAGCAAGGAAGTAATCATTAACGCGGATCTTGCGCTGTTTGCTCAAATGATGATTATTGCTCTCCTCTCCTCTCCCCTGAGCCCTTGTTCGGCTGCTGAATCGCTGAGGAAACCCAGCAAAGCATCATTTGCTAAGGAGCTCCAGAAAAAAATATGACAGTGGTTGGAATGATTCCATAGCCGTGAGCACGAATCATGGACGGAATGACAATGGCCCAGAAAATAAGAGGTGCCCAGAAAACATTTGCTGAAGTAGCTGAAAGTTTGATGTACATGGTTTTGAATGAAGGAACAGGCAGCCAGCGTATTGACGTGGTCTTCGATGTTTACAGAGACAGAGAAGAGAGGCTCATAAAACGGTCATGAAGTCATAAAAAAAAGACAGACCACAAGATACATCAATGGCGGAAGTTCCTGTCCAATTCCAAAAGATAAATCGCTCTTGATCAAATTCATTGCAGAAGAGTGGCAAAATGAGAGGCACAGAGCGAGGCTCGCTGGAAAGACAATCTTTGTAACTGAAGATTACTGCTATGAAGTCTCCTCTATCGGAATGTATTTCTCTCCTGTTCTTTTGCAAGATCATGCAAACGACCTTCCCGTACGTGCCTTACAAGGAGACTTTAACGTACCGATATGTGCCGCCTTCGCGACTGTAACAATCGTGCCGAGGAAGAAGGGATTCTTGATGACGAATGCTCTGATGATGATGTTGATGATGATGAGGAGGAAAAAGATTAACGCATTTTAAACATGGATATTAAAAATCCGTTAAGCTTGCAAGTTATGTTATAATTACTTCAACTCCTATATTATGCTCTCATTTTTCTTGAAAATATGTGCGCTTCTTCAACATAAGGGAGCCTTTCAAATGAATTTTAAAATATCATAATAAGTGCTTTGAATCAAAAGGGAAAATGCTTTCAATTTTGAAACACTTTTGCCTCATTTAACTTTAAAATAATGAAGTTTTAACATCCAAGATGGCGGATCCAAGATGGTGGACGGGTATTTATTGAGACCTGCTGTCTTGCTAGCAAAATGTGTCTCACAAAATCATTGGTTGTGGATTATTTATGGCCTCCTGCTTCAGTTTCGTGCGAGATCAACGCGTTTTTAAATACTTCAGAGTTTTTTTCTTGAAATTGAAATAGTTTTTAGCCTTGCCATGGAAACAAAATCCTTAAAGCTCAAGTATCTGTTACCTAAGTGGTTTAAAAACTTATCTGGCAGTAATCTCCATCATTGTCACATATAAACTACTCTTTTTGTATGATTAATAAACAAGAAAAGAGTACCTTTAAGCAGTCATTATTTGTATTCTTATAATCATGATGATTCTGTAGAGTTGAGTGATGTCACTTTGCCACGTGATAAATCCTTTTAAGCTACTAATTCAGCATTGCTATCATACATAATATGAAACTAGAGTAAATGAACTTTTCAAAGATCTATGTTAGCATTACTTTCCCGGAGTGGTACCGAAATGTCATTTTTGGGGGTCCAGGCCCATGGACTACATGTCCTGACGGCCATCTCTGAGGGATTTTGGCCCATTTTTGACCAAATAAACATTTCTCCCGATCGGCGCCATTTTCTTCATAAATAGTTAATTCGCTAACTTAACAAAACTCTCCTGAGGGGGGATATGACGAAAAGAGCTGAGAAACGGCCTGTAATTGGTTGATGATGACATCATTCGCGGAGGTTCGGGAATAGCCACCGAACATGACCCGCGCACGCCTACCGCTGTGCGGTTAATAACGTCAATAAGCTTGACAGTGCAGAAACTACGGTTTCCGACGGTGCTACTCTATGTTTGTGAATTTCCGTCACAACGGCGATCTCTCCCCAGTCTTCTCACGAGTTTCGGCGTCCCCGTCGCCGTCCGCGTTCCCGCTGCTTAAAGTCCCTAATATCTCGCCTGCCGCTTCGCAAATATGACGGTCCGATTACGTCTCGGGTTTCGATTAACGTCGTTAACTATTAACTCTCATAGAGGGAGTGAAGGAGAAAAGAGATGACAATCTCTCCCTTGATGAGAGTTAATCGATACCCGACGTTAATCGAGACCCGACACGTAATCGGAACGTCATAGCCACAAAAAGGCTGGCGTGATAATATTCGGAAATAAAAAAACACCTTTGCTTCATTCAAATTCCTTCTAAACGACTCAAAAAGACACAGGAACACAGGTAAACAACAGTGCAAGTCATCGTTTTGTGCTACTGATGTAGTGTTTGGGTTCCCTGTGACTGGGCAACAGCAAATACATCTTCTTCTAACAAGGATAAGAGTGGCGAATATGGGTATACAAATCCGCCGATCAATGCCTTTTTTTTTCGCCAAATTCGTCGATCCGCGGATATTTTTGTTCAAATCCGAAACCACAACCACATCCGGGAACCAAAAGTGTAAAGACTCAAACATAAACTGGTAAATGTGAATGGCATTGTTAATTTCGCGTTAATAGTAAAGAAGGCAACACGCATGCTTGATGACTATAACACAGTATAATTCCAGTCTCTCAATAATAGTATCACACCTGAGTTTAAATGAGCATTGTTCGATAAAGAAATCATTTGGATGAACGCTGAAGAAAGATCCATAATCCAAATTTCGTTTGAGACCCAAGATCCGAGGATAAGACAGGCACAATCCGAAATCCGCGCCAAAATTCGCAACTGATCCACTATCCCCTATATTTTCAAAATCTGCCAATCCTCTCGATTTTCCGCAAAAATTCACAATCCGTGCGCTTTTTAAGCCAAATCCGGTGATAAGAAAACCTATTCAATCCCCTCATATAGATCATGTAGTGAGACCAATCACTTAAGTTCTCAAAAAAACCATACAGTGTCTGGGTACTTCAATATTTTTTCTGTCCTGGCGTATTGTTTACAAAGGACTTTACGATTTAGGGCCATTCCATGAACATCCACTAAAACACAAAAGACATGCATTTTTCTGTCTTAACCTAGCTCGAAATCAATTCGGCGAAAAAAAAGCACTTGACACATTTCTTTCACATAGTTTCAGAGCAATACTTTGCGGCATTCTCATGATGTCGAAATTTAAACGCGCCAGAAGATTCAAGGCGTAAGTTCCCTCAACTTATGTTCTCAGAAGAAATAACCACTACACAAGTCATATGTTTCTCTTTGATTCTTGGACTGCGAAATGTCCACTTTTGTACCATCTGCTCGGTTTCTGTGACTCGAGTTTTAATTCCGTTCTCATCGTCAGAGACATCAACAGGTTGTCGAGAAAGCTACTCAAAAGGCCACTAAAAATCCAAGGAGAGACATTTGCTTTAACATGCAGATTTCTTTTAAAATTCATCACTCAGTTTAGTGTAAAAGAAAACAAGACAGGGCGGGCGCCCATTTATAAACAGCTGGCGAATAATCGAATATTTTTCGGTTTTCAAATTTTTGTCTAACATTTTTGAATATGTAATATAAAGTCAAATATTAAATGCTGTTAGAGACAGCTGGTCAAACTGAAATGACAAATGAACAACCAGTTAAATGGAGTTATATATTTATAACATTTATCATCGGTTTATCGCCAAGAGAGAATAATCGATCTTTTTTCCTCAACAAAAATGGAAACGGTGACAACTGTTTTTAGTCCATTTTTTTTTTTACCAACCAACCATGCTGTTAGGCATTAAAGAAGTATAAAACCAGTTTGAAAGTGAAAGTCTGATTAAACATGCAAAAGAACAAACAAACAATTCTTACTCTTGGCATTGAAGTTTTCAAACTGTGTATAGAAAAAAATACAGTCTGCGATTACCATGCTTTCACTCCTAAAAGGCAACAATGTTGACTCTTATATTGATTGTTAGTAAAATGTTAGGTAATTACCAGCCAGGAGTGCAGTACAAAACAAAAAAAGAAAATTCTTGACATAACTGCAGAGACTTTATTTTACGAGAATGACACTTATAACAAATCAAAAAGCTTACAAACACGTGGCCCTCCAAAATTACAATAATAAGTTCTATTGAATATTTGCTAATCTATAATTAACAATTTACTGGTAAAAATTAAGAAAGTACGATTAAAATAATAATCATAAAAAATAAATTGTAACATCTTTAGCGAGAAAATAGCCATTGCTGTTTATGAGCGGTTTAGAATGACTCTAGAATGATAATTAATCTAGGCCCGATTACCAGTTGCTGTTCGGGAAAGGAACCTGCGCCCCTCAACTTTTCGGGGAGAAACAAAAAACAGACTAGATAGAGCGGCGCAAATCAAGCCTATTATATATCCTAAAAATGCATGTACAACTGAACAATCTAATTCCTACTAAAAGACAATTGTTGGCCCCTGAAAGGAGAAAAGAGACTCCTTCAGTTCTACAAATAGGATGAAGTAGTCTGAATCTCACTCAGTCCGTGGACCCTTTTTCACAGGCTATTTTTAGTATAGTTTTAAAATTGTCAAAACCCTACGAAAAAAAAAAGAAAAACTCGGTTAGCGAAATCACGTGATTATAGAAAAGTTATCATTTACGAAAAGATCCGTTTGTATATGTAATCGCATGGGGCCGAGGGCAATAATATTATTAAGGATTAATTTCACGAGTATTTTCAAAGTTTTCACAAAATTGCCCGAGTCGCGAAGCGACGAGGGCAATTTGGAAAACTTTGAAAATACAAGTGAAATTAATCCTTAATTGCCCGAGAGCACTTGCGATTACTTATTTATCACATAAAGGGCAAAATTTTGTACAAAGGTTCAAGGTCTTGCCGTCGCGTAAACAGGTTTGCCGGTTGTCATTATTTAACAGGCTAGCAGTAACACGGGGAAAGCCTACTATAATAGTAAGCAAAACACAGCAACTTGGTTCAATTCACTCAAAGCCATTTCTTTACAAACAAAACTATAAGCAATCTAATTTTATTCACCTGTTTTGCGAAGCTTGCAACGGGTGTGGACAAAACCTGGGCCCGGGCCCATGGGCTGGCCCATGGGCTAGCCCATGGGCCACCCTATGGGCTACCCTATGGGCTACCCTATTTTGATGATTTTATAATTTCAAAATAATTTTATCAATACGATTTTAGAAGAA
>JAHPZR010023893.1:0-13253 GCA_019787425.1 Platygyra sinensis
ATATATCGAATGTGGCTTATTGGTTACACTTTTAAGACTCAAGATGGCAGTCTAAGATACAGAATCTTTCCGTGAGTATTAAATTTACTAAAATTATGTTGTAGGTCAAGTTTTTTAGTAGTTCCCAAAAGTATCCCTATTCCCACACAGAAGGGAATTTTTCCAAGACCCCACCCCTCTGGAAATTCAGATTCAGATTTTAGATTCGGATTCAGATTCACATTCATTTGTTAATTATGTTAAGTATTTTCAACTATTTACAAAAATTAGAACTTTGACAATATTTATGGAAATTATCACATTGTTAAAAAGAGAGAAGAAAAATAGCTGCTGCAGCAAATAAAATGTGCGCAGTCACCAAATTAAGTAGCATAGGGTTTTGTGTTGATCACTGATGCATACAAAAAAGCTTGGTGCATTTTTTAACTGTTTTGGTCTTGGAGAACCCCTCACCCCCTAGGGAATCCCAATCCCTTCTGTGGATGAGTATTAGATATTCTCTGGAACTGCATATCATATGTAGACTAACAACAATTAGTATAAATTTACTGTAGTCTATTGTGAATCCGTGAATTTGATTGGCTATATTACTGTTGACTATCTGCTGATAGTCAACAGTTACGCATCAGTGCACATCACACCTCACGTTTGAACCTGATGTAACATGATAAAACAGTTCTTTTCTACGTGTTACTTGACATTTTTTTTCTTTTTATGCAATGAGACTACAATAAATTTATACTAAAACAATTAGCCTACTCGCCCTCATTTTCTACGAGCGATAGTCAACTCGGCAGTGCCTCGTTGACTATCTGCTCGTATAAAACTCGGGCTCATAGTCTCACTATGAAAAATCTGATTGGTCGAGAGCATTCAATCAATTCACAATAGCTTGTCAACTTGACATGATAAATGCAATATCTGCTGCAGATATTGCATTTATCATGTCAAGTTCAATGTCTGCCTGGTTACTAAGCCCCTTGGAGTGTTCTCCTCAGAAACAAAATGGCTGAATGCTTGGCTTCTCAGGGCTCGAAATTAAAAAAATCGTTAGGTCGCCTTTTGGCGACTAACTGAAGAAATATAGTCGCCAGATGCAAATTTTAAGTCGCCAGTTTGTATAATCAAAATAATGTTCGGGTTCCGCTTGTTGAAAGTGTTTGATATTGTCTGGTATGGCTTGGGACACATACATACAATAAGTATTTTTTCGACTTATTCATTTTTTTAAAATAATGTAACACTTTTCATTTCGCGCGGTGGCGCCCTACTTACATGTTTCGCCGAAAACAGAGATTTACCTGTATTTTAGCACAAAAATGCTGGCTTCGTTTTCGCGGTAGAAATAAATGACTTCTCAGTTTTCGCGTACAATTTCTACAGTTTTAATAAATATATCGTTGTTGAGTTAAGCTTTGTACAGAGAAACTAAAAAATGCTTGCAGAAACTTGCTAAACTTACGAAATAAACACAGCGTTTTCGTTCCCAACGCGGCTATTTTTATCCTGGAAAGAAATTAGATCGGGGCAGATTTTGATCACGTGCTAGGTAACCACTTCTGAGCCATGAGCGCACGTCACGCAATCAACAAAACAACGCCAAGCTTCATCTAAACACTTGATTATCTTTGATTCTAAAGCTTACCTTTTCTTCTCAAAATTGCTATCATTCAGCGGTCTTTTTGCAAAATTCTGTGGCTCCTGCTGCTCCTGTGTGGTTCCAGGGGGAGAAACTCTAATGGCGTCGCAGAAAATATTGCGAACAGGAGTCCGTAAAGTTTAGAGGGAACGTGGTTTTATGCGATTTGGCCCATTCTTTTACGACGAACACAAAGCAGGACGATGTTTATTTTAACTTTAATGCTTTCTTGTACTTCTAAATCATGCAAAAGGTCGCCAAACTGGCGACTAAACAAAAATTTTAGTCGCCAGGGAGAAAAAGTTAGTCGCATTGGCGACCATATTGGTCGCAATTTCGAGCCCTGCTTCTGTTTCTGAGGATGAATTATGTGAAAAATGAATTCGGTTTTCGCATGAAATCATGAATTATCAAAACCTCGCGTCTGTGTTATCTGCCGCAGCCTTCGGCTTCGGTAGATAACACAGACCTCGGTTTTGATAATTAATGATATCAAGCTCAACCTCATCCAATAATTGTTTATTATAGGCAAATTTGAAATGATCGCTTGAGTAGCCTGGAGGCAGACTACAAAGTCACAGGTCTGGTGTTCAAATCTAAGTATTTTAAAGGTAAAAAATAAAAAGTTAAGATATCAGGGATTAAAGTTAGGATTAGGGTCAGGGGGAGTCAATATGAGACCCAGACAGGGTAGGGTAAGGTTTAGTAAGAAGTTTCTCTCCATCCCCACACCCCCTAGCCTCCCACGCAGACGTTCTTAGGCTTGTCACGCGTTCCTCCCCACGAACGTCTGCTCAACGGACAGGCCACTTCCGTTCACTGGCGGTTAGCCTTTGTTTTAAAAGAACCAATCCTGTTCTGTTAATGTTGACATCTCTGTTGTTTGTCAGGCTGTTTGCCATGTGCTTATGCATTGTTTAAGCTCATTTATGTTGCACGATATTTGCTTTCGAGGGGCAAAATATGGAAAATAAGAATTTTTCCGTGAAATGTTGCTTACCTGCATTTAATATTTGGGCATTGGGCCCGGTTGTTTCACTAGAACTATTTGTAAGTAGAGCGTATGTTGCTTCTTATCACGCAAATCGTATTTACCTACGTCCGGTTTTTTCTTCGGAGACGCCGTGCTTTACTTCGACAAAGCTACACCTTTCTGTAGTGAGGTTTTTATGTTTCTTCCATCAGTTTGGTTGAGCTTGTGTTTCTCGAGTTCGATGAATAGGTTTATTGCTCCTTTTGTCCCTTCTGGCACCACATAATTAAAATGTAGTTGTTTACGTGCGAATCAGTTCACTGTTTTGCGTGTTGGATATCCCATTGTTTGACTTAGCTCTGGCAAGACCATACCGGTCCTCAATGTGGATCTTATCAGTTGCCGGTACTTCTAAAATAATATGTACGTCTGCAGTTGCTGGTGGAACTTGTATGTAAGTGAAAATTTTAAACATTTTCCGGCACAAATTTCTTGTGTTGAAGCATTGGGTCAAAGTCGGTCAAAGTCCAGCTTGGCCCAGATTGGCAGAGAAGCTATGATTGGCTAACTGTCAACGAACGGATGTGACCGGTCTGTTGAGCAGACGTTCGTGGGGAGGAACGCATGACAAGCCTAAGAACGTCTGCGTGGGAGGCTACACACCCCCCTCCCCCCCCCCCCCCCCGCAAATAAAAAAGATGAAAAAAAAATGTTTTGAAAAATTAACCTAGGTTGCTACAGATTAACCTACATTGAGATCATTCTGACATCTTAGGAACAAAATTGACCTACAAAAAATGACCCTTTATACTCCAGGGTGGAGGGAGCCACTCTGATCTGGGAGTAGAGTGCCTTACTCAAAAACACAACACAAATGACACAGCCAGGACTTGCACACTGACTGAGCATGTTACAAATCAACACACTAACAATAAGGCTACCATGCCTATAAATAATAGTAAATGAAAAATATGAGTCGAAATTTTAAGGTTTTTCCTACCATTTGAAGGAACCAGTACAAGTGCATGACGATAAAACACTTCAGCCTGCTCAGGGTCATCACAGTATCGAGCTTGATGAAAAAAAAATACATTTATTATTATTTTATTAACTAACTTAGGGTTATTTGTGGATGGTGTGGTTATGTTTGATCCATGCATTAATATTTTTTTCATGGCTGCTAGAATTTGACAGGAATTGTTTTCAATTTATCTTTATCACTAGATAGTATAACACACATATTTTTTTCATAATTACATTAACTACCTGTACGGTCAAACCCAACATCACAGATCATCTGTTTATTTATTAAAATCTTGTTATAGAACATATGTAATGTTTTCAGTCCCTAACTCATACATTTTCGTGGCATTATTTTTTCTCTTAAATATATCAACACTTATTATTCAAGTCAGCATTTTGACCCCTTCCTTGTTTCCTTGTTTTCATCACAAATCTTTATCTATTAAATAAATTCTATCATATTTACCAATATCCCCTAGGTGCACCAGGCAGTCTTGGCAGATATAGTAACAAGACTGAGTATGAGGTTTCTTAGCCAGACTGGTGTTTCCATTAATTTCTGAAAGACAATTACAATTTTGTCAAATAACTTTGCTGCTTGGATAATAATTTTAAGGTTCCCTTACTGACCCTACATGGACAAAAACAGTCACTGAAGAAAAGAAACCTGAAAAATCTGAGTCTTGGTAATACACATTTAACTTGGTAATACACATATAAATTTGCATTATTAAGTAGCTTGCAAGTTAGGATATTGTCGTTAAGTATTACTACACAAGACATTTTATTTTGAAAATTCTTTAGTTACTGAATATTATGGAGAAATCTGATGTCGTCAAAAAGAAGGTACATATGATGAGATGGAGTGCTCATATGAAGAGTCAAAAGTGGGGGGTGATGCTTTTAAAAACATAAAATTACTATAGAGCAGTGCAAGAAAAATACATGATCACAGGTGGTGGAGGAGACTAAGTCTTATGTCTTCTTTTGGTTGAACACATTCCAGTGTCAGTCAAAGTTTAAATGTTTCAAAAGTCATACATGAAACTTTATCATGACACTAGCAATTTAAAAAAGACCTTATTATTCATGCAGTACCTACCTTCAAGAATACCCAGCTGTGATGACCTGACATGGCCAGGGATGTCTAGCCTGTATGTCAAGCACAACTCCTGCAACAGCTTATCACAAACAAGCACATTCAATCAACACCACTTCAATTAGTAACAATAATATTAATTCACAGCATTTTTCTCCAGCTTCTAGAATATTTTTATAATTTTAAAATTTCATCTCTTGAGAATATTTGGCAAAACATTTGATGACTCCAAATTCTGTCTTTGTAACAAAGTTTACATATACCTGAATATAGAAACCACTGGCAGCTTCAAGAAACAAAGTCAAAACAGCTTGAACCTCTACTTTTTTGGAGCCCTAGAAAGTTATCAAATATAATTTAAGTACGTAGACCTGGCAAATCCAAAATAAACAATCAGATTATTGAATAATTATAATAATATGATATCACTGCTTCCTAGGAAAATAGTGTGAGATTGAAAAGCATTTTATAATAATATTATATGATACTCAAGACTGTGCAAACACAGGCTGGATACAATCAAAATACCTTTCTGTCTTTTGTTTGTTGCCTTAAAAAATCCACCTGGCTTTTGAAAGCACTATTCCACCTAAAAAAAATGACTAGTTTGCTTAATTTTGAAAAATACTGATAATCCTAGTGATAGAGTTTGTAATGTTACAAAAAGCAAAATGGCTTACTGTTAATCAAAAGTAGTAACTAAGTATTTGATATCAAACATCACAAAAAGGTTAAAATAAATACTTACAAATCTTGTTCAACTTTCTTGTCTAATGCAGACTCAAGATCAGTTAATAAGATACTCTTGTACAAATCTTGTAATCTGGAACAAAGTGATGGCACAATTTTGTCATTATAATACAAGACTCTGCTTGCCCTGCACTGATATAATTTTTACCCACATGTAACTTGATACAATGGTTCCCAAACAACATTACCACAACATGGCTTTATTCCAACATTTAAGAAATAGAAAACATGTACTGTGTTTCTATCGAGTTATAGAAACACAAGTGGAAGTTTGGGAGAACAAGAAATGCTGTGGGAACACAAGCCGCAGGCGAGTGTTTCCACATTTTTTCGAGTTCTCCCAAACTTTCACGAGTGTTTCCACAACTCGATAGAAACACGGAGTACATGTTTTCTATTTCTTTTAGAAAACACCGCAATGAGAAAAAGGAAAACAACTTGTTAACTTTGATTATCAAAATGTAAATTCTTTTTGCTCGTGCCATCACTACGTCAACAGCACATGGTAGTTCTGTGTCTTCATCGAGTTATACAAACACAATGTTAACCAATCAGCGCGCATGCTTTCTTTGGACTGTTTGCTAATTGAAATTAGTAGAATTCTACTAGTACACTAATGCAAATGCTGTAATCTGATTGGCTGAGCCATTGCACACTATCAGCCATTAGTGTGCAGTGGCTGGAACTCGTCTACGAAATGGCGATGTTCTTTCATTTTGCCAAAGTTTTGGAGGAAAATTTTGATGGAAATGGATAATTAAAATCCTGGGAAGACTAAACGAAGGACATTTATGGTTTATTGACTTTAAAAAGTTGAAATTATTGAAAAAATAATGCGCGCGCATGCACAACTTCAATTTTAATTGCCAACTCAATCAGGCCAATCTTTTTAAGGTCCAAAGTTTAATAATACGCCGAGAAATAATTGGAAACCGTTATTTGAACTAAACTTTAGTAAGAATTCTATTAAAAACAATTAGATTATTCGCTCTCGATTTCTATGAGGTAATAGTTGATGAGGCCGATAGTTGATGAGGCCTTCGGCCTCATCAACTATCACCTTATAGAAATCGCGAGCTCATAATCTAATTGTTAATTATTGAGTCAACGGCAGATAGATCGGTAAGCTATGATTAGAAAGACTTGACATATCTTAAAGCCAAAAAAATAACTAGACATGATTTTAAGCTTCTGAAATATATTATCTCAGAAATATATCCCTCAAAAGACTACCACCTTGCCTTCATAGCGGCAAAGTTTGGCTCCATTCATTTACAGGTAGCCTGAAAACACTGACCTCCAGTTCATGTACCCCCCAGCCTGACATGTTGCCCTCTGCAATTTGGTTCAGCCCAACCTCCCTTGGATTTGTGTCCTTGTTCCAGACTTATAATATAACTTTCCTTCTTTTTGCCATTGGCATCTTCTTAAGCCGAAAACAACTCTTAGACCCAAGACCTATTTGCACAGCTCAAAATTTCAACAACACAAGTAATCTATTAGACAACAAATAAGTGAAATCTTTATTTATTATTGTTTTTCTCCATTTTTTAGTAGTACATAGAGGGGGCATGTAGGGTAGTCCATGGACTGGTCTGTACAATTAAGTCCACAGACCTGGGGTCAGTGTTTTTGTGTTACTCTCTATTTATGCTATTTATAAATTAGTTAATTACCGTTGTCTGGACTGCCATCCTTCACTGCCAACAGTGAAATCTTCAAAGCTGCCTAAAGAGATTGAACTTGAATTTAATCACTTTTTTTATTCTATGTTTATACTAGATAAGAGAGCCACTTTAAGGCAAACATATCTGCTTCGGTGAGACTCCTCATTCTTGTTTAAAAAGTGTTTTAAACTAAAACAAAAGAAAGGATACCATCGTTTGGGATGACCCTTGTACGTGTAATTGTTTTGGACGTTTTTGTAAGTTAAGAACTTGCGAAGATAGGCCAGATAGGTCACTGCTCGAAACTACTAATCGGAACAAGCTGAATATTCTATTAAGTATTAAATATGAATAAGATTAACTTCACGCTCCAAGTGTTGGAATACGCTCACTGATGGATACCAAAATTTATAGATTAAAAAAAGTAGTCCATCAAGGTTACGTTAATTAGCCACGACCTAAAGTTAAAAGGAAAACAAAATACGAAAAAAAAAAAATTTAGCTTGCATAAACAACTTACTTTTCAAAGCGGCTTTCAAAGTTTCCGCTTGCCTGTTGATAAAATAAGCGACACAATATAACCATCAATAAATTTACTTTATTTGGGCAGACATTAACGGTGACAATTGAATCGTAAAGTAGTAAACTCTTACCGTAAAACCTGGGGCACCGACCCAAGGATCGGCGCCATGTTAGATCATCATACCGCTGTACAGAGTCATTTCACTGCGGACTCATTAACGCTGAAACACCTGTCACGAATTGAATTCCCAGAGAACCTTTCGCACTCAACCTCCGGAGAGACTGCCCACCCAGAATGTGACGACTTTCAAATATTTTCTCAGTCACAGCCCGATGTCTTCACTGTGGTTACACAATTTCGTGAAAAGAGGTGGGGCGGAATGAAAATTGGACCTTTTTTGCTCGAATTGAGAAGATCGTGATAGGCTAGCCTGCGTAGCAAGCGCTATTTCCGTGGGGTTTGGGAGCAAAGAAAGACTGAGGAAGGGGGTTTTGGGTATTTTGCCCGCGCGGAAAATGGGACAAGAACCCAAAAAAGAAAGGTGGGGGTAAGGGAGGGGAAGGAAGGTTCCTTCCCCTTCCCCTCCCTCTCCCCCCTCTTTTTCTTGCTCCATTTATCGCCCTGTAATTCTGGGCCGCCACGAAGCTCTTCGGAACGTCTCACAGGATTGGTTGAGAAAATTATATACAAACAATGGTAACAATGGACCCTAGCCCTAAAACAATAGAGCTTCGTGCCAACAAGATCCAATGAAATTAGAGGTTCTAGAGAGCTTCGTGACAACAGGTAATTCTTTGCTCCTGAACCGCACAGAAACGCTTGCTACGCAGGCTAGTGATAGGCCCATTTTCAAGTTAGTTGTGTGCTTACTTACCTGGTCTATGAATGAAAGCGAGGCTAGAGGTGACTTTGCCTTGATACAAACCTCTGCAGAACAAGGTCACCTCCGGCCTCACTGCCATTCAAAGTGCAGGTCAATAAACAGAGCACTGTACGTACTGTGTAAAATGGTATACAAGAGAGCGAGAGGCCGTGACCATGTCTTTCATTAAGGATTTTCCGATGGTTTGAGACAAGCTGGATAACGGTCTAATTTGTAAATAGCAATTGGTTTGGTTTAGGTTTTAAGACACTCACCTGAAGACCAATCTAAATTGATTAATTAATCCTTTAACGCAATTGTCTAGCATTTAAATCGCCAGGGGAAAGGTCCTGGAAACCAGGTTGCAAAAAAGGATATAATTATAGCTAATTATCCGTATTTAAAAATCAAGCAAATTTGAGCACGAGAATCAAGTCATTCCCAGCACTTCCGCGATTTACCAGTCGATTTCGATAGACGTCACTCTAGACACGAATGTAGAAAGATTTTCCCCTGTTTCTGTTTTGTTTTTACTGACTGTAGCGAAATTTATGACGCAAATCAACAGGCGTCTGTGTACATCCCGGTAAGCTTTCTACGTTGTATCAGCCTTGCATCATTGTTTCCTGTAGGCGCACATAGCCTGCTTTTCCTCGAATCTCTCCATTTCTCATAATGAAGGCGGCAAACTCGCTTGTAGACATGCTAGAAGTACAGTGAAACCTATATTAAGACGACACCCTTGGGACCCTCACCAGTATCCATTTGATACAGGGTGTCCACTCTAAACAGGTTTTAATATAATGTGCAATATAATTAACAGCTATTCACCAGAGTGGAGGTGGCTAGCGGGGGATGTTTACCGAGCAGCGAAGCAGTCAAATAATATACACCACTAAATGATAAATTTGGATGATTTCTTTACTTGTCACGCATGCGAACCGGGACGCCATTTTTTCCCGAATTGCTCGGAGGTAAATAGCATAGGATATTCGGAGTTTCACGAGCCAATCAGCGCGTGCGTTTAACATTATCTTCTGTTTAAGCATAGTTAATGGAGGGTCTCCCTCCATTAACTATGGTTTAAGTATATACTAACATTAATTATTAACTCTTTTGAAGATCGAAAACTAGCATAGTACAAAGTCCCGTCAATCAATGCATCAATCCGAAAAAATCACTTAGTTTTAAAAGGACATCACTAAACAATGTTGAGGGAGTCTCAGCTAGACCTTTCGAAGTAAAATCCCATGAAGTGTCCGCTTATTGCAGGTTTTGTACAACAAAATGGCTTAATATTAGTGTCCGCGTCCGCTTAATAGAGGCGTCCGCTGAATTCAGGTTTATTTTATAGTAAACGTAGGAAGAAAATTTTGGGACTCCAGCTGGTGTTCAGTTAATAGAGGGTGTCTGCTTAACATGGGGTCCGCTTAATATAGGCCGCGGGTTTCGCTGTAGTTATAGAATCGGAGATCGTTCCCAGCCAGCCTTACTCGTTCGCCCTCCTCTTTGACACGGAACGTTTGCTATGCCGTGCGTGGGCTATTCCAGCCCGTCCAGTTCGGGTAATTATTAAACGCACACAGGGTTTTCCATGTGCGTTCGGTTCTGACATGTACGTGGGCTGAAAAAAACGTCAATTACTGAACAGAAACTGTTCTCTTCCTACTTTGACGCAAGCTGGAATGTAGGGTGGTATAGGAAATTTGAGTTCATTCTCAATGCCACAAGGCTAGAATTTATAACACACAGCTGAAGAGAAAAAGCACATTAAATCGTGCAATTGTTTCCTGTAATCAAGAGCTGCTGATGGTCGCAACCGCAATCTGTAGATTGTAACTGACCAAATCTAAGCTCAAGATACCTGGACGCAAAGAAAATTATTCTTTATTTGCGTATTTCCAGACCGAGACGTGATCGAAGTCGATAGTCAGGCAGAAACAGACAGAAAGCAAAGCCAGCAGCCAGCCATTTTGGCCGAAACAGCTTAGTCAATTAAAAATCGAATTTATTATTACATTACTGAACATAGCGGGCAGTCCCTAGCCGATTCTCCGACGGTCAAGGTCGTTAGCGGCTTTTTTCACGCGAAGGGGAGAGCCGTGCGTAAAAAAAAAGCCGCGAACGACCTGGACCGTCTGAGAATCAGGCTAGGCAGTCCCGTGAGTCGGTAAGATAGGGCTACAATAGATTTTCCCCGCTTGCGGAAGTAGCCGTATTATAAGCTATCTGTTCTTGAGCCATCCCTCAATCATGACAAAGAAACAAATCAAAACTAAACAGATGTATGCATTGATTTATTTTTAAAAAAATATCATCGGTACATATATAATAAACAAAGTATGAGGCTGAATAAATAGGTTATTTTAATTTATCAAGACATTCAAACGACGAAACGCTTACAGTAAAGACAAAACAAACTGTCAAATATTACAGTTTTCAAATATTTGATTCTCTAGAATGTTACATTCCCCTGATGAATAATCTACTTGAAACTAAGATATTAAAATACACCATCGTGACACTGCAAGAATGAAGAAGTCTTATAGCCAAGCCGTGTTCAAAATTAACTACAATATTTACGCACAGGTGCATGGGTTGTCTTAGTTTGGATAGGTCAAGATAAAAAGGAAGGGAAGAGAGGTCAAGAGAAGGAAAGGGTAGATATCAGTGTTACAAGTTTAGTGGCCAGCGCGACGCTTTGATATCGGCGTGACAAGTTAAATTGGCTGGCATGACGCGTGAAAATGACTTCATTTGTTTTACAATATACACAACCCAGAGGTACAATGATGCATGCTTTGCAGTAGTTAGGTTGGATAAGCCTGGATGAAGATTGCATGATACCAATTATATATACGCACCACGTTGTAACTCCCTCCTCTCAGATAAGAAGACTTAAGAAATTTGTACCGATAATATATCGATCAAAACTTACTGGTAGGAAAAACGTAAAAAAAAAAACAGAACTGTAGGACGCCTCATCTACATTATCAGATCACATGTTTCCTTAATAATAGAGGGATTATAAAAAAAGAAATAACTTTTATTTCCCTTCTCTGCAGCACTGCAGAAAAAAATGTCTATCGACGCCAGTAAGAGACGAAAGCATATTCAATTTTTAACCAAATACAGGAAGTGTATTCATCCAACTTCCACTGTCTAAAAAAACGCTAGAAACACCACCCCACACCTCTCTAGGATTTTCGAAGGGGGTGGAGTGGAAGGGAAGAAACCTGGCATTTCGTCAGAGAATTTTCTCGTCAACTGACACTCTACATAAATGGCGCCCATATATGAACAACAGTACTTAAACATTTTATAAGCCTCATATTCATGTCAAAAATCCTTTGTTTGGAGAGATTAACACGAGGCGCCATTTACACAAAGTTAACTTAGTCGATCAAGCACCGCTGCAAACTGGAGAAAAACGGCTCAGAGATGCTTGAAGCACTACTGTTTTTGTAAGCCCGTTGTTGTCCGGCGTCGTGTTATGAAATCCGCTCATTAATTAATCGACTGACGAATAAAATAAAAACCACTAACACTTGCTGTTATGTATCAAAGAGAGCGATTTCAAAATGACTGTCGAGCGTAAAAGGCAAGAAAGAACACGTGTCGCGCAGTTCGAATTCCCTACTAAAAATGTCATTTTTCAACGAATGGGTACGACTGAACGGAACCGAAACACACAGTTGACCCCGAATAGGCCATTTTCGAATCACTTTTAGCCTCTTCCTCAAAGCGAGTCTTAGTGCCCAAATTTCACATGAAAATGAGAAAGATTCACATGTAAATTTAACTTATTTTCATATGAATGGCGGTACACCAGGCCTCGCATTGATAGAGAGGCTCTTTTTCTCTTTGCTTTACTTACGTTTGGCTTTTGTTATGGCCTTAAGACAGTCAAAAGAAACCGCTATGTCATTTTAAAGTATATTTAAACGCCCGCGTTTTTTAAGTTGATTATTCCACCCGTGTCTGCGTCTCTCTACTAATTTCCTAACCCGAACCCAAGCATCCACAAATATGGACATGTTTTAAGTAAACAAAAGGATCACCCTGAAGTAATTCACGACGAAAAATAGGAATCCTATAGCAATACCAACTTTTGACAGAATCTCTAAAGCGTTACCCAGATGGAACTTTTCGAGTGTCGTTGGTTTTGCATTCTTTTTTCCAGAAAAAAGTGCCATTGCACTATGAAACTATAAAGTCCCTTATTAACTAACCACGTTCTGTAGTCGTCATTTTTGTCTTTAAATCCTGATCTCTTGATTTCGGTATCTTTCTATGGATCTTTTATTACCATCATGTCGTCTGAACCGCTTCCTTCAGGCTTTTCGCCCTCGTCTTCATCGTCCTCGTCATCCAGCCCGCTGGCTCCTCCATTTGGTGGCTCTTCGTTTTCTTTCGCGTCAGGGTCTTTACAGGCGCACTCCGATTTACAATCACTTGGCGCCAGACGGACGATCCTGTTCTTGGTGGTAGAAGGACAGCAGTCTCCGCCGTCCCACCGGCAGTGTTTATTGTTGTTAATTGGATCACACACCCCATCAGCGATTTCTGCTTTCCTGCAACCGGGTACGCATTGCAACTTGGCGGGGTCTGGGTACCAGTCAAGTTTCTGAGTCTTAGTGCACGTGATGATCACACGCCACTTGTCCTCGTTTCCCTGTAAAGTGGATAATCCGAAAAAGAGTCATTTCTGGATGGA
>JAHPZR010023894.1:0-11561 GCA_019787425.1 Platygyra sinensis
GCGAGCCGAGAAAAATCCGCCTGTAATCACACCATTGTTTGTGCTCTACCGCCCCCTTGAAATGATTGACATGGATTGATTGAAAAGAACCAGTCACGAAGCGATTCAATTTACTGGCGCGAAAAAATGTATCGCTTTACAGTGGGTGCCGCGAAACCCGCGGCTTTGTTTTGGCAATGAGTCCGCCGTGAAGATTTGCAGCTATGTCGTCCCGAACTCCAACGAAAGTGTATGATAGAGGAAAACATTCTGGCAATCCTGTTTGCAGATTTTGCAGCGTTTATCTCGGTCTGAAAACTACCTCAATTCCCGTTTTCGTTGTAACACAAAGACAAGAATTTAAAGGCGTCAAACTTTCAGAGTTACTTTCTGAATTTGGAATTCACTTGAATGAGTGCGACTCGAAATCAAAACGATCTTGTCAGAAATGCGCCAGGCAAATTTTCAACTCTTGCAAATTTTTGTCCCATTTAAAACTTAACATGGACGATAGTCAACCAGAGAATTTAACGGTGAAAAGGCTCGCGAAAAGCTCACCCAGCGCGTCTTTACCGGAGCCGTTCAACGCACGAGGTGAATTAAGCTTACGCTCCAGAAAGAGGTTGTCGCTGGACAAAGAAAACAACCCTCCGAGATATCCCCAACATTATTTGGAAGAGGAGATGAAAAGATTGATGAACGTTCCAGTTGAGGAAACTCAAACAATTACCAAAGTTAGTTGGTTAATTACGCTTTCAAGTTTTATTTGTTTTCATTCACCGAAGCTTAAACTTAATTTTGATCTCCTCTATATTGCATTTTTCAAAGGTGTTTGTGGCGTATCCAGCCACCATGAAATGTTTGGAAACACAATGCAAAGGGCTCCAAGCTACGATAGTTCAACGCGCAAGAGAGAAAAACTACAGGAGCATTCTTTTCGCACTTGTCAACTCGACAGAAACAGAGTCAATTGCACGTGAAGTCTTCAAAACAAAAATCTCATCAGAATGCAAGCAGTTCGCAAAGAAGAAAAGCTCCATTAACACTAACGACCCGGTTTTAGTTTCGGAATTTAGGAATATCCGATTTGTGAAAGAAGTAGAGGAAAACACTCCATATCTGTACTCCGCGTTGAAAGGAGGAGTTAAGGATGCCACAAATTTCAATCAGATTGCACTGGGGGCCGCAACGTGTATTTCAACACGAACGAAGTCCTCTGCGTTTCTTATGCGCAACTCGGTTATTCTGCAACACGGCGGATGCAAGGCACAGGACATGTCTCGGTTAAATAAGCTGGGTATTTGCAGCAGCCACTCAACTTCGATCAGAGCCCAAAAACGAATGGGAGAGGGATTCGATAACGACATTCTTGAATGGAAGCACGACATTGAGACATCAAAGAAAAAGGTTCTGCTTTTAGAAGAGGTGAAAAACATTCAAATCCCGGTATTCAGCGAAGATGATATGGAAGTTGAAGTACATGTCGATTTTACCAGGGATACGGTGTCAAGCTACAAATATTATTCGGAGATTATTTTCCAGGAATGCCAAGAGTTGCTACTTGAAATGTGCAAAGAATTGGATTCTGATTTAAATCAGGATGTGCTGGAAAGAAGTTTGCAGCATCTGAAGTCTGAGGAATTACCAACGTATAGGTCTGAATTTTTTGAATTGATATATGTGTTAAGATCAGTTCTAACACTATTATTTTTACAGTGAATATCGACGCTTCACATTGAACGTTTCGATGTCTTTTATTATTATTATTATTATTATTATTATTATTATTATTATTAGTATTTTCAATTTTGTTTCTGAAGTGTTATTTTCATCTGCCCCTTGTCACAAGAAATGTCAACAATTTAAACGTGTATATATAGTTAAAAATGGACTTTTTTCTTACTAAAACATTTTTTTAATAAATTATGAACAATATTGACCTGCAAGTACTACAACTGAGTTCTATTTATATTCCTAGAGCTAATTGTAGCACAAGCAAAGAAAGGATCTGTTATAATTTCCGAGTGATTGCTAGCAATTATTTTTCACATAACATGAATACTAGTGTAATGATGATGATGGGGATGATGATAATGACAGGAGTGGATCTGGAGGAGGGCGGAGGGGGAGCACACTCCCTCCTCAAAAAAAGATTCTGTATCTGCCCCAGAATGATTAGTTGTGTCATGAATATTTATGAACTTGCACATGTGGAACTTTTAACAGGATTGTTACAGATAACATAAACCTCCAGCAACAATCACGTATAGAGTCAAAGAGCCACCAAGGGAACAAGTTTGACTGGTCAAACCAGTTTGCTGTGAAAGATCGAGTTGTATCCACCAGCCTGGCAGATGATCATCCACAACAAAGCCTGGCATCTCTGGACCTGAGCCAACAGATCATTCCATCTGGAGAGGTCCTTTCCTCCCTGCGAAAACATTTCATTCCCTTGGTTGCCCGTGTTTTAGCTAGATATGTGCCTGCCTATAAAGTATTCAAGGATATTATTATCCATCATCTTCCACACGAGAACTCAGACAAAATGGCTAAAAAGTCTGAAGAGGTTTGTAACAAGCTTATTTCACTTTCTCATGAAATGAACATATGAAAGATCACATATTTCAACTGTGGAGCAAGATATGAAGGCATAGATGATCATCGCAGTTACATACACAGTGTGAAATTGAAGCCTGAAAAAATTCAGGCCAGAATTTTTTTCAGGCTTCAATTTTACAGCTGCTGAAGTTGTGCACATATCTGCAATGGTCATCTGTGTCTTCACGCTCACATATGATTAAAGAGCATTGTTTAATTCTGCAGGATTCATATGCAGACCATATTTTGTTTCAAGTGGGTGTTATTTTAGTGTTATCTAGGCTTGGAATTCCTGAATCCCAACAAGTCTGTTGATATGGCTCAGCTCCTCACAAAATTCCACGAGAAGTATGTTCCAACTGCAGAGCACCAGGATGGTGAACAAGTTCTTCACAAGATTCCATTGGATGGGGATCAGCTGACAGAAGAGCGAGCTAGAAATGTTCAGTGGAGTTACAGACTAGGGGCAACTTCATATGATCGCCTTGAAGGCCTGGAAACAAATCATGCTGATTGGCACTGGAAGGTCAAGCTTTTACAGGCAGGAAAAATAGTCTAAAGATATTATTAAAAAAATTGACTATGAGACTGGACTGGCTCACACTGATTTTGGAGTATGCTGCGTGAATTTTAGTTAATTTTTTGGTCACGTAGCCTAACAATCTTACATAATTCAAAGTGACATCCTCCCAGACTTTAACCATTTGTTTTCAAGCAATGTGCATATACACCATTTATGTGTCATTATTAATAATCATACAACAATGAGGCTATGTTTGGGTTTCTCTGTGAACAAGTTTAAGGGAAACAGGGCACAAAATGTTTCAATAGCATATTTCTATTATAGTTTATCTGTGGCTTTGAGTTGTAGATTGCTGAAGAGTTATTTGTCAAGGCCGAGTCTAGTGGAGACATTGGAACCTCTGTAGCATCAATAAACCGCACTGGCAAAGTCACTGCCAAAAAGGGCCCATATGATGAGTATAATGCATTTAAAGAGTTTTTTGACAGAGAAACAGAGGCTCATATCATTGCTGCTTGGATGGAATTTGCAGGAATGCAAGAACTTAATGGTAAGAATAGACCTAATCCCTGGTAACATGCAGGATGAAGAATTGTGAGAGGGGGAAGACAGAGAGTATTGGCATGGAGGGGGGGGGATATATTGTCATATTAAATTGTACGTGCACAAATTTTTTAATGGTGCATTACTGCTATGTGTATTTACAACCTAATGGCTGATGCAGTCTGACTATATATTTAATGGAACTGTTATTTGTTATTTTTCAAGATGCACCAACTAACCGTATTGTGCCAAATTCGTCAAAGAATTGGTCCAAGATCCAGAAAAGAACATGGTTACATGGTGAAATTGCTAAATTTCTTGACAAGTTTTTGTTTGGTGAATCCACTGAAACTGTTACTTGGCTACATCAAGGGATTTTGGACATGGAGCGGGAAAGGAAAGAAGGATACAAATGCCGTGTTGCTGAATGCAGTGATCGCTTTCTATTGCACCCATTGAGAGTGAAGTAAGTCATTTGCTTCAACAGCGCATGAACATAAAAATCTTATTTACATCTTAGAAGATATCAAGGAATAGGTTATCTAGCTAGCCATCCCATGGAGGCTGATAGTATCTCTATTATTGAAACTATACTTGTAACTCTTAGAGAAAATTATCACGCTATAACTTTTAACGTAATTTGACATTATAGACTTAGTTGCTTAGTTCATGCGTTGTTTCTTTGTTCTATCACGGTGCATTGCAGAGAAAAGTGTGATACGTAAATAATAATAAAAAACATTACATAAAGCTTACATCTACTGCAAGACATGATGGTAAATTCTCTAAGCAAATATGCTCATGCTATTGCAGCTTTCACAAGATACACTATTTCTGTTAATTTTTTTTCATTTCATCATGTCAATTTATTGATAACCTGCAACTGCAAGACAAAGGAACATTGATCACCATCATTAATTCAACTTTACAGTTTTCACTGTTAAATATTTAATCCCATTTTCAGGCATGAAATTGCCCAGCATGCCTACATTTCACCAGACCTGATGTCAAATGATGAGCGTGATAATGTGGGGTACTACAAATGCAGAGGTGTAAATTGTTTTCTTCTGTACCAGACCAAGGCTAGTAGAGACAGGTGGGTTGTTTTCAAATACTAAGTAATTTGATTTGTGAATGTTGGAATTCATGATCCACCAAGACATATAACTTACGGATAACAATGAATTTTTTTTGGAATGAGCACATGAAATTTAATTTTTACCTTGCTCTGTTCATTTGAAAGTCTATTTGTTGAGTACCAATCTACATGGTTTTAAAATAGATTGACTTGTATTTGTTTTTCTTAGAAATATTTGGAACAAAGCAAGACACTGGTCAATCCAGATAGTTTTAAATCATGTTTATAATAAATGTGTTTAAAGTTCCTGTTTTAACTACAACAGATGCAAATTATTTATGCCTAGACATGAAAGGAAGGTACATCCAAACCTTGCAGCCCTCCCAGTTGATGTCAACAAGGAGCCCTCAGAACAAAGTACAGATGACTACAAGTACAACTATCATGTAGCTCGACTGTTTTATGGACTTCTGATGGAGAACACACATGACTCAATCAGAGAGGGAGATGCAATAAGACTGCTGGATTGCACGAAATTTTCTCTAATGCTATTTAGAAAGTTCCGAAAAGACAAATATGCATATACAACATTACTATTCCTTTGCAAAGTGTTTGCTATTTTATCTGAAAGCGAGGCTTATCATCTTTTCTGGAATCGTTTCTTTAATGGTAGAGGAAGGAAGGGTAAAAACATTCCTCTTGATTTAGAGATGGAATTCTTTAATCACATTCTCAAATCATGCCTAAGAATGCTTGGCGGAAACATTAATGAAACAAATGCCCAAAGAGTTGCCAGATCACTCTGTCTTATGAAGAAAACCCTTAATTCAGTTGACTGCGACGTAAGCTTGGCTGACAAGAGGGGAACCCACAATTTAATTGCAGCTCAGGAGAGTGTCTTGCAAATAGTTACAGACCTAACTGATGGTAAGGCATTCAGTTTCCAGTGTGGAAGAGAAGGGTATGCAGCCTTTCCTGATTTTCAAAGGGATATCCTGAATGGTATTGATTACAGAGATTTCTTTTCATGGTCAAGGGGGCTCCTTAAAACATGGGAAGCCATGTATGAATAGATGCAATGCAGTCTTCCACAGTTTTTAGCTGTATGCCCAATTAACTCCGATTTCTCACTAAATGGTTAGCCTGTACAGTTAAACTCAACCTCTGTTCAGGACAGGAAAAAAATTAACGTCCGACTGCCTGAGGAAGGTAAATTTTCTTTTGGACAAATGAAAATGGAAGTTAAGTGGTCTACTGTGCAAGTGAAATTAGCTTCAGTAGACTACATGTATTTAGCAACAATTTCCAGGCTTAAACAATATTTTCGAACTGAAGACTACAAGATGAGCAAAACAATGACAAGAAAGCATTCCAAGCATACTTGATTATAAACATTGCATGCCTATTTGGCAAGTAATATCTTAGTGGAGGGAAGTGAAAACTGAAATGTACTGGACCATTAGGCAACTTGATTTCAATTTTTTTAATGTCATGCTGCTGAGCAGAGTGACTGTTACTGACAAGTTTTATCCTGGATATATAATTATTATTTCAATGAGTTCAGTTTCTCTGAAAATAGGTATGGCTGTTAATTATTCTGTGGAGTAACTAGCTACATGTAACACAGAATTTAAAAATGTGCATTGTAGAAACACTGTTGTGACTCGATAGCTTGTACTTTTCACCAATACAAAAGGAATGCAAAAATAATAATATGTTACTTAAAAGAACACTGCACATAGCTATTATCAGGAAATAGAAAGGGTATGCATGGATGTCCATTTGGTTTAAGACAATATCATGTTGAATTCAACCATAAATAACATGTGTGTTCTTTTCAAATGGATTGACTCTAAGACTGAGTAATGTACATGTAAGAACACAAAGATCATTCACATGATCTAAACCTGTATA
Source organism: Platygyra sinensis (assembly GCA_019787425.1). Taxonomy (NCBI): domain Eukaryota; kingdom Metazoa; phylum Cnidaria; class Anthozoa; order Scleractinia; family Merulinidae; genus Platygyra; species Platygyra sinensis. Next base: position 6,636 of record JAHPZR010023894.1, read on the forward strand.
GTGCTTCCAAAAAGGACAAAATGGACAGGCATAACAAGCAAGCCAAAAGCAAAAGATGTCATAAATATTGTGCACGAAACACATATTTTAACTTCAATTGTATAAAGAAATGATAAGCGAGGTACATTTTCGTCTTTACCTTTATCCACAATATTGAACAAATATATCAATAAATTGTATATTTTTGGGAATGTAATAGCCTGCAGAACAGGACAACATTACAACAACAACAATAATAATAACAATTGTTTGATTAGGAACATCTTTTGCCTTTGTCTTTTGGTGTTACTGTGAAGAGCAGTAAATAAACATAAGTGGTACTGAAAATAAAGACTAGCCTTCAGTAGCAAAGCTTAAGACTTCGTCTAGTTCATCTTCGCACACCGGAACCTCTTCATCTTGGCCACTGCTGCTTCCTGAGTCAAAGTAATCATCAAACATGATGTTTTCACTAACATTCCTATGTCCAGGAGTCGCATACGAATCTGCATTTGTTGTGTCAAGACACTCATTCAGTGATTGATCAAATAGGTTATCACTTGAAATGTTGAAGTCCTCAAATAATTCATGAAAAACTTCGATAATGTCTCTAGCAAGTTCCAGGGATGATATGTGGTGGTTTTCAATGAGGTAACCTACATCAAAGACATGACTAGCATCACTTACAATACCATCAATAACATCATCTGAGAAGCCATGGGCCATTTCAGTGTTTCCCAAAACAGGGAATTCGATGTTACAATCTAGTTTTTGTTGTAGTTCATGCAGTGCTAATTTCAAGTCTGAAACATCTTCTTCATTCACGATCCTTTCCCTAACAGGTGCAATCTCTGAATCAACTGTTTTTTCAAAAGGAGGGAAGTCAACATTGCACTTTTCACCACTGCATTGGCATGTTTGGTGGCAAATGCTACAGCAGTCATGCCCATCTTTAAGTGAATCCACTACATCCACAAACTGTTTCAGAAAGGCAACACGGAGACATGTTGAAACTTTGATGGAGTTTTTCATTTGTTTATCGCAAAGTCGCAGCTGCTGACCATGGTAATATATCACATTGAAAGATTGCCTCCCATCTCTTCCAGCTCTGCCAGCTTCTTGCAAGTGACTTCTTAGATCAGGAGCAGGGCCATAATGGATTACATATCTTACGTCTTTGAAATTGACACCAAGGCTCAAAGCAGACGTTGCAAGAACTACTCTGATGGGTCCATCATCAAACTTGAATGACCTTTTTACACGCTCCTTAAGCTCATCTGGACTGTTACTGTGATATACCCCAAGAAGGCAGTTTGAAGGTGACTTTCCTTGGTTAACATATGCTCGATCTCCAAGTTTCATTAGGAGGTAGCTCAGGACAGTTGATAGATCAGTAATACTCCGGCAAAAGATGATTGTCTTTGGCACATTTTCCAGATGCTCCACAATTTTATCAACCAGCCAGTTAAAGATACTTAGCCCTTTCTTGACCTTCTGGACAGAAAACCGTATGTTGTTATTGTTGATGGAGACATCAACAATTTGAAGTGAGCAAAGTCCAAGAAGCTTTACGAGTCCTTCTCTACTCTTCTTCTCCACAGTGGCAGTAAGTGCAAGTACTGGGGTTCCTTGTTTCAGAAAAGATCGCAGAGAACCAATCTCTCCATATGCCTCTCTAAAAGCTCCCCTCTTGTGTGAAGATTTTCCCCTAAATAAAAACATGACAAAGCATAAGCAAATTAAAACTAAAAGAGCAGACTAAATGTCCTTCAAAATTGACATGAGAAAACTAAACGATTTTTTCTCAAGCTTGGCTTGTCAGAAAAATTATTTTTAGGGTTTTGATATGAATTTTAAGGCACATACACTGCAACCCTTGGGTTGACACATGCAGACCTGTCTCATCAAAAAGAATATGTATGTATTAGCATGTATGTATGTCACAGTTATACTGGGAGATCAGCAAACGACATAAACAAGGCAATACAAAAACAAATTCTATCAAGAGTTTGTCATCCTAGTGCAAAGAAAAAGAGTGAAGACATGACACACGGGAGGAGGTGAGTTTCACATCGCAAATATATCAAAAAAATATATAGCCACTTTCACTTACCAACTCTGAGATACATGAGCTTCGTCTACAACAAGTAGCTCCACGTTGTTCTTCAATTTTGAAGTCTTAAGCTTTGATATCCAATCCTGCCTCAGCCACATTTCAGCGCTGCCAAACACTACCTCATATTTCCCTTGCAGTACCTCGTCATCAATTTTTGGACTTTCGCCAATCGCTGCAGCTAATATTCCCAACTCGTTAAGTTCTAGAACCTGTTCATCAGTGATGGCTTTCAACGCACTGACTACGATAACGTGGCACCTCTCGCCGCCGTTCACCAAGAGGTAAATCTTCGGGAAAAGCTGATAAATCAAGCTTTTCCCGAAACCTGTTGGAAGCAGACCCAGGACATTTTACCTCTTGGTGAACGGCGGCGAGAGGTGCCACGTTATCGTAGTCAGTGCGTTGAAAGCCATCACTGATGAACAGGTTCTAGAACTTAACGAGTTGGGAATATTAGCTGCAGCGATTGGCGAAAGTCCAAAAATTGATGACGAGGTACTGCAAGGGAAATATGAGGTAGTGTTTGGCAGCGCTGAAATGTGGCTGAGGCAGGATTGGATATCAAAGCTTAAGACTTCAAAATTGAAGAACAACGTGGAGCTACTTGTTGTAGACGAAGCTCATGTATCTCAGAGTTGGTAAGTGAAAGTGGCTATATATTTTTTTGATATATTTGCGATGTGAAACTCACCTCCTCCCGTGTGTCATGTCTTCACTCTTTTTCTTTGCACTAGGATGACAAACTCTTGATAGAATTTGTTTTTGTATTGCCTTGTTTATGTCGTTTGCTGATCTCCCAGTATAACTGTGACATACATACATGCTAATACATACATATTCTTTTTGATGAGACAGGTCTGCATGTGTCAACCCAAGGGTTGCAGTGTATGTGCCTTAAAATTCATATCAAAACCCTAAAAATAATTTTTCTGACAAGCCAAGCTTGAGAAAAAATCGTTTAGTTTTCTCATGTCAATTTTGAAGGACATTTAGTCTGCTCTTTTAGTTTTAATTTGCTTATGCTTTGTCATGTTTTTATTTAGGGGAAAATCTTCACACAAGAGGGGAGCTTTTAGAGAGGCGTATGGAGAGATTGGTTCTCTGCGATCTTTTCTGAAACAAGGAACCCCAGTACTTGCACTTACTGCCACTGTGGAGAAGAAGAGTAGAGAAGGACTCGTAAAGCTTCTTGGACTTTGCTCACTTCAAATTGTTGATGTCTCCATCAACAATAACAACATACGGTTTTCTGTCCAGAAAGTCAAGAAAGGGCTAAGTATCTTTAACTGGCTGGTTGATAAAATTGTGGAGCATCTGGAAAATGTGCCAAAGACAATCATCTTTTGCCGGAGTATTACTGATCTATCAACTGTCCTGAGCTACCTCCTAATGAAACTTGGAGATCGAGCATATGTTAACCAAGGAAAGTCACCTTCAAACTGCCTTCTTGGGGTATATCACAGTAACAGTCCAGATGAGCTTAAGGAGCGTGTAAAAAGGTCATTCAAGTTTGATGATGGACCCATCAGAGTAGTTCTTGCAACGTCTGCTTTGAGCCTTGGTGTCAATTTCAAAGACGTAAGATATGTAATCCATTATGGCCCTGCTCCTGATCTAAGAAGTCACTTGCAAGAAGCTGGCAGAGCTGAAGAGATGGGAGGCAATCTTTCAATGTGATATATTACCATGGTCAGCAGCTGCGACTTTGCGATAAACAAATGAAAAACTCCATCAAAGTTTCAACATGTCTCCGTGTTGCCTTTCTGAAACAGTTTGTGGATGTAGTGGATTCACTTAAAGATGGGCATGACTGCTGTAGCATTTGCCACCAAACATGCCAATGCAGTGGTGAAAAGTGCAATGTTGACTTCCCTCCTTTTGAAAAAACAGTTGATTCAGAGATTGCACCTGTTAGGGAAAGGATCGTGAATGAAGAAGATGTTTCAGACTTGAAATTAGCACTGCATGAACTACAACAAAAACTAGATTGTAACATTGAATTCCCTGTTTTGGGAAACACTGAAATGGCCCATGGCTTCTCAGATGATGTTATTGATGGTATTGTAAGTGATGCTAGTCATGTCTTTGATGTAGGTTACCTCATTGAAAACCACCACATATCATCCCTGGAACTTGCTAGAGACATTATCGAAGTTTTTCATGAATTATTTGAGGACTTCGACATTTCAAGTGATAACCTATTTGATCAATCACTGAATGAGTGTCTTGACACAACAAATGCAGATTCGTATGCGACTCCTGGACATAGGAATGTTAGTGAAAACATCATGTTTGATGATTACTTTGACTCAGGAAGCAGCAGTGGCCAAGATGAAGAGGTTCCGGTGTGCGAAGATGAACTAGACGAAGTCTTAAGCTTTGCTACTGAAGGCTAGTCTTTATTTTCAGTACCACTTATGTTTATTTACTGCTCTTCACAGTAACACCAAAAGACAAAGGCAAAAGATGTTCCTAATCAAACAATTGTTATTATTATTGTTGTTGTTGTAATGTTGTCCTGTTCTGCAGGCTATTACATTCCCAAAAATATACAATTTATTGATATATTTGTTCAATATTGTGGATAAAGGTAAAGACGAAAATGTACCTCGCTTATCATTTCTTTATACAATTGAAGTTAAAATATGTGTTTCGTGCACAATATTTATGACATCTTTTGCTTTTGGCTTGCTTGTTATGCCTGTCCATTGTGTCCTTTTTGGAAGCACTATACAGGTTTAGATCATGTGAATGATCTTTGTGTTCTTACATGTACATTACTCAGTCTTAGAGTCAATCCATTTGAAAAGAACACACATGTTATTTATGGT
>JAHPZR010023896.1:0-22446 GCA_019787425.1 Platygyra sinensis
ATTTAATTATCAAATAGTCACGTCATGTCTTGGAATAGCATGTTCTTATTATATTGCTGCCGTTGGTGTTAACAATAAACCAGTTCAAAATACACATTGATATCGATTAATAAACCGAGAAGCGTTTCAACTTGACCGATATTATATCCCACATTGGTGAATGAGTCCCCTCAAAGACTGACTAAATTAATTTGCAGTTTCCGTAAGTGCCAGAGTGTCTGCAGCAATATTTGAGAAGTTTATTTTGTCACGACAGTACTAATTTTTAATGCCACTAACTTGGAAATGTTTGGGGTGAATACAATTGTGGACTTCTTGTTCTCTTTCACTGGGGAGAAAATAAACAAGCAGCTGAGGAGATCAATCCGTTCCCTGTTAAAGCTTAGCAAACACAAAATACTTTGAAAAATGCACACGACATTTTTAAACGAGCTAGGGATGATTCCAAAAGATACGCTGTCATAAAAGCATTCTTTGCACTAAAAGAGAGATCTGATATTACCTGAAATATAACCCCTTAGACCAGAGTGTGGTATTGCACGCATGAATCTGAACTCGAGAAGTTGTATCATGGTGACAATGCTATAACGTATGCGTCTTACATGTTGTATTCTACCACAAGGAAAAGCACTTAACGTTCGTGTGTAATTGTGTATGAAATGTATCGTTTACCTAACATATAGTTAACAGACAGTGGTAAAGCTAATCAATCTGTGCATGTGCTTCGAGCAAATTGGTTTTGTTCTTAAGAGAATAGTACCATTAGGATAAGAAGAGAATACTGGAACCATATATAGTTCTGTGATGTTATGCGTGAAGTATTGTAAGTGTAGTATGTTTTATGTAGCAATCAAAAGTACCTACCCCACCCCTTCAGAACAAGGCTAATTAATTTATTGGAATTAATTAATTAAACAAACATTAAAGTTTACACCTTATGGCCTTAATGCGTTAACGCATTAGGGCCTGAGCAAACGGCAGCCCCCGAAACCATCCCAATAGTGCACTCTGCACTAAAAATGGAGAAAACCTACAAACAAAGAGCACAGTACAGAAGGCCACCAAAGATAGAGTTGCTGTAAGCTAGAGTCTAACTGAAAAACTTTGCCCACATAAACATCAGGACCTAAATTGCATCAACCATTGAACTACATGTAGCCTGTGAAAATAGCCATCCTCCCCTCTCTACAGTGAGTGGCATTTTGCGACACAGATGTCCTTGGCTGTTTTTGCAGGCTAAGTTGAACTGAACCTGTTGTAAATATTAGCATTTCCCCGACTCATCATGTACAGTATATGTTATTTCCAATTTGTCACCTCAGTAAAAATACATGAACTCATGATACTTCCAGCTTTACAGTACTTACTTTAATATCGACTGAAGCAGCCTCTTTGGAATCACTTTCCTCCTTTGGAGGTGAAGTTTCACTTGGTAATGACGATGACTCAACATTCACAGTACTTGTAGGAGTTGCTTTTGAATGTGTCTCTGATACAAGAGTTTGTTTACTCTCCTTTGGAACTGTCTCTGGTTCAAGACTTGCCTTACTTCCCTTTGATGGTGTCTCTTCAACAAGACTTGTTTTGCTTCCTTTCAGACGAGTTTCTGAAACAAGGCTCGCCTTGCTCCCTTTAGGAGGAGACTCTGCAGCAAGACTTGCTTTACTTCCTTTCAGACGTGTTTCTGAAATAAGACTTGCTTTACTTCCTTTAGGAGGTGTCGTGGATGAGAGGCTTGCCTTACTTCCTTTGTGTAATGACGAAGAAAGACTAGCCTTGCTCCCTTGCATGCTACTGGCAGGGCTGTATTTAAGACCGTCGAAAACAAATTCCTTCCTGGACAATGGCTCTGATCCAGCATTACTTCCACTGTGGCTTGTGTCTTTAGATACCATGTCAAAGTCATGGGCTTCTCTTTTTTCAACTCAGCAGTGGCCACTGTGTTTATTATTTCAAGATCAGCTTCTAAAGTATTCTTCAATTGCTCTTCAAGTTCCCCCTCTTCCAACAACAATTGCAGATCTTGTTGACTCTTGAGCAAGTTGGATAAGGAAAATACACACTTGTAAGTACATGTACACAATGAACTAGCAAGTTGGAATTTGAACTAATAGACAAGTACATGTACCACACACTATCAACAGTTTTCAGTCACTGTGATTCCAAACAACGAGAAGAGAGTTGGAAGTGAAATGCACAGCGGAGTGTTTGGCAATGCAAAGAACACTGTCTTGAGTGTTTATTAATATACCGATACATGTACAGTTAGGAGTACCTTCTCCTTAGAAGTCAAATTAAAAGTAAGGAGAAAACAGAGTTCTAGCTAGAATAATAAAAATCTAGTATATTGTTTATTTTGGCCAAACAACATCATAGTTGTGATTTCCTTTGTTTAACCAATTGACTCCTGGAACTTTTTGCCAAAAATGCGTTTTTTGGACATTTTGGTGGTTTTGAGGCTGGATCTTGGCCAAATTAGCTTTAATCTGGTCAAAAAAACACATTTGAAACATGACAGCAAGTCCTTCTTGCCACTAGAATTGCGTTTTATGACATTTCGGCTCGGGCACGCACAGAAATTAAAATTTTGAGATAGTTTTTGAACCAGAAGGTGACCTACGTCTTTAGACACAGGAGTCAATGGGTTAAAGTGCCACTGCGACGAAATTTCACATTTCTTTTTCCCACTTTTTTTAAACAGCATAACTTACCATCATGTACGATGTCCTTTCGTCCAAAAAGAAAAAACTAAAAAGACTTCCTTCATTAAAATTTCGCCGCTCTAAAAGTGAGATTTTTCGTCCGCCATTACCAGCCTGTTCCAGGCTCGCTGTCAGTGGAGGATTAAAAAAGCGGGCGGGCGACGAGTGGGGTCTGGTAGGGAAAAAGGAGAGATCACGAGAGCCTGTAAGCATTGTTTTAAAAACCTTATTCCGGTATACCAGCTCCTGGTATACCCTCTGATTGGTTACTTTTGACAGTCTATATCAACACCTTGTCTGTTTGTCTGAAGCGCGCTTAACATGGCGAGCGTAATACACGCGCGTGATTTCGAGGAGTCCAGATTTACTCAAGCGCTCAGAATGGAGTAAAGAGCGCGTCTAATCAATCTGGCCCCTGGATAAATGTTTCTGCCATTATTCCCAGCCATTTCGGGGTAAGTTTGCATTTTTTTAGATGGTTAATTAGCTTAAAAATTTTCGACGCCGTAAAACAAAAGCCGGAAATCTCTCAGTGTTCTCAAGTCACGTCTAAGGTTGCTGTAACGTTACGAGAAAGCTATACGTCTTAGAGACGTTCTTCTGTTTCTTGCATCAGTTTGATCGAGCTTTTGTCTCTCGAGCTCGATGTTTAGGTCTTTAACTCCTTGTTCGTTCTGGCACCACATGATTCAAAAGTGGCTGTTTGCGTGCAAGTCTGTTTACCGTTTTGCGTGTTGTATATGCCGTTGTTTTAATTTGGCTCTGTTCTTGCAAGACGATGGTTTCGATCCTCCATATGGGTCTAATCCTTTGCCGATAGTTAATTTTCTGTACGTCTACAAAAAGACTTCTATCCTCAAAGAGACTCTCTGATGAGACACAGCAGACATGAACGATCGCAGAAGAATGCAGGCCCGTAACCAGGGGGGGGGTGCACGGGGTGCGTTCGCAGCTCCCCACAGGCCACAAAGGTCCGCATTGTGATATTCAATATCCAGGTTAAAAAGTGCAGTCGGTTTTAAAAAAAAACTGAAGTTTAAAACTTAACAAAAGCAAAGCATGGAAAAAGCAGTAATGTATTCACTGGTAAAATAAAACTAGCCGCACTGTAGTAGCCCGAGCCATTCAGAACATTTCAATGAGCGCACAGATGTCCAAGCTTATCTAAATGAATAATGAAATTAACGTGCGCTCGCTTTGCACGGGAGTTTAGACGAGCGAACCGATGACAAGGGAGCGATCTAAACCGAAGGACAGCAGTAGGCTTTATGCTTTTATTTCTCCACTAAAATGCTCCACCTTAATGCTCATTTTTTTCCGCTATAATAATGCTCAGTTTTCCACAAAAAAGTCACTAAAATGCTCGGTTAATGCTCATACCTTGGGATTCTTAAATGTTCCTAATTTCAACGTTTCAACACAATTAACAGTTCAGAGTGCTTAACAAAAATCTATACTTAGTATAACAAGTTGACGACAACGTATGTAAAAGTTTTAATACACGATAAGTTAAGTTGATTCGCTGTTGTTCTGTTTTTTCTTTTTTAAGTATAAAAGGTTGACGACAACGTATGTAAAAGTTTTGATACACGATAGGTTAAGTTGATTCGGTGTTGTTCTGTTAATTCTTTGCCCCCTTTCAGTGATACTTAAGTGAAGAGGTTAGGTTAAGTCCTCTTTTTCTATATTCTGTGGAAAAAAATATCAGTTCTCGGGGAAAATGCCACTAAAATGCTCAAATAGTACTCAAATAATGCTCAATGCTTTTACCTCACTAAAATGCTCGAAAAAAATGCAAGCGTAATGTACAAAAGTCAGTAAGCCAAAGCTGCTAAGGAGTGCGATGATGATCTCTTTCCAAATGTATATATGCGCTCCTCAAGATATGAGCCAAAACCCTTGCAACGAGCTATGAATGTGAAAGAAGTGCGAGTTCTTTAAGGTGACTGCATAGATATAACAAGGCATGCATGGGTCAGGAAAGTTTGTCATCCCTCGCACTAATGGCCATACATTATCAAGTCAAAACTGTTTTGGATGAGGTGGTAAATCTGTTTGCCACCAAACACCCACGGAGGCTGAAGCTCGGGACTATTCTGAGGGATTAGCTCACCGGTTAGTTCAGTCGGTAGAACACCGGACTGCCGTGTGGGAGATCGCAGGTTCAAACCTCGACCGGACCAACACTCCTGCTGCCTTTGTAATGACATCTGCAAATGGTTAGACTTTCACGTCCTCTCGGATAAGGACGATAAACCTTAGGCCCCGTCTCACAGTACAGGTGTGGGACGTTAAAGAATCTACACACTGTTCGGAAAGAGTAGGAGACGTTGCCCCCAGTGTGATGCATGAGTTTCTCACTTATTCTGTTCTGCGGGCACCTGTGTATCCTACTGCTCTCTCTAATAAGGTTGTGAACTGCGTGGCTGCAATTTGCGCCCAAATAAGCAGCCTGGCAAAGTCCCCCACAAAGTGTTGTAAAGCGCTTTGAGCGTCAGGATTTACATTTACAGTTGTATTCGACAAATGTAATATCCAGCTCTTACCGTGTACTTTGCCGTTGCAATTCCTAAATGAAAGGGTCAGGAATAAAAAATACATTTCGGTAGTTTGGTCCACTTTGGCGTCGTTAGCACCCCCCCCCCCCCCCTCCCCACATAAAATCCTGGTTAGGGGCCTGGAATGCAACACACTGTGAAGATCAGCTTGACCTCGTGAGACTGGCGTGAGTAGCTCTATACCGAACATATGGAAATTTTGACATTTGACATTTTGACACAAGAAACGGTTCTTTTTTCAAGTGGGCGGAATGAGGTTTTTAAAAGAATGCTTACAGGCTCTCCTGCGCTCTCCTTTTCTCTCCCGGATCCCGCTCGCCGCTGATCCCCCCTGTCGCCCGCTCTCTTTTTCGACCGTCCTCACTGACCGAGAGCCTGGAACAGGCTAGCCTTTACCAGTCCGGGATCGTTATCATTTTTGATAACCTCACCAAAACAAACCATAAACCAATCGTTGCACAGGATTTCGTTCACGTGACGTTATTTGGTAGCAACAGTGCGTAATTCAATATGCCGGTCGACGAGGCGCTGCGATGAAAGGGGCTACTCACAACATCACAATGCAGCGTCATTGAAATAATAGGTTATGGGATTATGGAATAAAAACAGAAATGTATGGAAGAAAACTGTCCTCGTCCAAAGTTACTGCGAATTTAATTTCCACACCGTGTGATATTTGTTCCGCGAGTAAAATGACACAGCAAGGGTAGACAACAAATATTCTGTTCACAAAAGCGTTGTTTATTGACACTAATATGATAATAGCTTCCATTTTCCCTCAGGCTTCATTTTCTTGGTAGCTGGCGAAGCTGCTTGTTCAACAGTCTGTAGTAAATAAAAACGAAAAAGTAACAGTAAATACATCTTGAAGAGCTGCAACTTAATTTCGTTTAGTTTGCGTGATAACAAACAGTATAAGTTTAATTCAACAGCCAGGCTCGGCGTAGTAACACGTAAAATGCAAGTAGCTAACATGTTCACGGAATATTTGTTCTTCCAGAGCTAACATTTAGAGAGCTTAAAACATAAAACATATCTGGCAATACAAACGAGCCTAGAGAGAAGAAACCTGGCACTGAAAAACAGAGGTGTCAAACTCTACAAATTTCACGCTGATTGCAGCGGAAGCCAACCTGACGTATGACCTATGTCCTTCCAAAACCACAGGATTTTTGCTTAGCGAAATATTCAAAGATCCCCAGATCGTACCATACAAAAGGGGCAGATCCTTAGAGATATACTAGTTCGAGCAAAACTTCCTAAAGCGGCTATTACACGCGGATAGGAGTTGCGTAGGCCTGTTACCCCATTGTTGTCACTCGCTGAATCCAACGATAAGCTTCATTATATCAATGACTGGTGTGCCAGAAAACTGACCTAGTTTGGCCGGCATTTCTTGAAAATATCTCAGGACCACGAATGTGTGGACATTGAATCTTGGACTCAAAAATATAGGCAACTTACCTTTTAATGTGCATTTGCCGATTGACCGTCTCAGGCGATAAAAATACCTCACGTACGTCAGGCAAACATTAGACCGGCGGGGATTGCTGTCCTCTTCAATGTCGATATCATGTCGTTCGAATTCAAGCTTGAATTTTTCTTTAGGTCTTGCAGAAGTCCTTTTTGAATCGAAGACGCAGTCTTGCCACAAAGTCGACATAAATTTGCTGTTTTGATTCTATGGGTACCAGCATCCGCCATCTCAATACCTAGGAACACATCAATTACAGATGTAGATATGGCCGCCGTTACGAACAGCACATCGCAAATCAAAACAACCCCGTGCACTTTTTTCACAGATCGTGCACAACACTAAAAACAGATTAAATCCCAAGTATATAGCGTGAAGATTAACGACATATTTTTTGTGTTTGTCGCAAAAATCTGCAAGCAACTTAAATCTAATGACAAAATGAAAAACATACCTGATCTGTATGCAAAATTGCAAGCGCTGTTTCACTTTACGAGTAGCATTTTACATCGTTCACGCTGGTCTTCAGCCGCCATCTTCAAAACACGCGAGGCTCTTCCTTTCTTGGTACTTATCGAATAGAGTTATGGGTAAAACACCCGAGCATAATCGAACAAATAACGAGCAAAGCGAAGTGAATACGAAAATTCCCAATTTATGAAATGGCCGCCATTATATGACGTCACGTGGTTATCAAAAATGATAACGATCCCGGACTGTTTACTCGAAATTGGTTCCAGTTGGCGGCATCTCTACTTGTGACGTCATATTCCTAACACGAGATTGACTCACATTGCCAGAAATATTGGACATGATGGCGGCCGCGCTTGCGCATGACGTCCATAATGGCGTCCAAAAAAAGAACTGGCTCAGGAAGTAAGTGGTTTTTAGTGCAGACTGCACTATTGGGATGGTTTGGCGGTTGACGCCGCTAACTCACTATGGCAATAAGGCATTAAGGCAAGAAGGCAGTAAGGCAAGAAGGCAATAAGATGTAAACTTTAATGTTTGTTTAATTAATTAATTTCAATTAATTAATTAGCCTTGTTATAAGCGGGCGGGGTAGGTAGCTTTGATTGCTACGTAAAACGTACCATACTTACATTACTTCTCCCGTAACATTAGAAAACTATATATGGTTCCAATATTCTCTTGTTATCCCACAGGCAGACCACTCTATGTGTTCGTGGTTTAATATAGAGAATGTATGAGAGTTATGAATAAAGCTCTGAAAATTGCATATTTAAATCACATGTCGGCCTAAATATCCCAATAAAGTTAAATGAAACCATAATCGACTCATGTATGGTGTTTTTTCGCCTTCCTGGGCCGTCTAAAGCGTCTTACAGCGAAATTACTTTTGGCCGGTTACGGTTAGACATAAGAAGGAGACAAGGCATGCAACTTCGAGGCCGTCAGCCGCGACCTCCTCCACTTCAAATTGAAATTAACGCAAAAATACTGAAAATCTCACCTGAATGGCGACGGATCTTGACAGATGAGTTTTTTCTCTATCTCTTCGCCGAATTTCAGCTTCATCCCTCCAACAGTTTCCGAGAAAATCGACGCTGAAGTCACAAATATGGCTTTCTCAATATGATCGGTGCCAAACTCAGCGACCAAAGGAATTCAAGTAATGCAGGCCGTTTCAAACCTACCAATCAGCGCTTGGCTTCCCACGGTTTTCCCGCGGGAAGCCAAAAAACTGCAGAAAGCCAAGCGCTGATTGGTAGATTTGAAACCGCCTGCATTCGTTTGGTCGCTGAGTTTGGCACCGATCATATTGAGAAAGCCATATTTGTGACTTCAGCGTCGATTTTCTCGGAAACTGTTGGAGGGATGAAGCTGAAATTCGGCGAAGAGATAGAGAAAAAACTCATCTGTCAAGATCCGTCGCCATTCAGGTGAGATTTTCAGTATTTTTGCGTTAATTCCAATTTGAAGTGGAGGAGGTCGCGGCTGACGGCCTCGAAGTTGCATGCCTTGTCTCCTTCTTATGTCTAACCGTAACCGGCCAAAAGTAATTTCGCTGTAAGACGCTTTAGACGGCCCAGGAAGGCGAAAAAACACCATACATGAGTCGATTATGGTTTCATTTAACTTTATTGGGATATTTAGGCCGACATGTGATTTAAATATGCAATTTTCAGAGCTTTATTCATAACTCTCATACATTCTCTATATTAAACCACGAACACATAGAGTGGTCTGCCTGTGGTTATCCTTGTCGTACTATTCCACTCTTAAGAACAAAAGCAATTTGCTCGAAGCGCATGCGCAGATTGATTAGCATTAGTGTTAACTATATGTTAGGTAACGATACATTTCATACACTATTACACTTGAACGTTAAGTGCCTTTCCTTGTGGTAGAAGACAACATGTGAGACGAATGCGCTCTAGCACTGTCAGCATGATACAATCCGTTCTCGAGTTCAGCGTTCATGAGTGCGATACCACGCTCCTCTTAATGGGCGATAGCAGTTATATTTCAGGTAATGTCAGTTTTCCTTTTTAGTGCAAAGAACGCTTTTGTGACAGCGTATCGTTTGGAATCATCCCTAGCTCGGTTAAAAAATGTCGTGTGCTATTTTCAAACTATTTCTTGTTTGCTAAGCTTTAAAGAGGGATCTCCTCAGCCGCCTGTTTACTTTCTCCCCCCATGAAAGAGAACAAGAAGTTCACAAAGGTATTCACCCTAAACATTTCCGAGTTAGCGACATTAAAAGGGCCGTGGATAAAACCCGGAACATGGAACATCCCGGAACATCCCGGAACATTCCGGAACATCCCGGAACATCCCGGAACATCGCATAATTATGATAATTATGGGAAAAATATGTAAAATGAAATTTTGGGCTTGCTCGCGTGACCATTTGGAGCGCTCAGATTGGTCACGTGCGTACGGTGGCCCACAACTGTCACGGCAAAAGAATTAACCTCACGGCAAAAAATAAAACCTCGCAGCAAAAAGAAAAAAAAATAACAGACTCACGGCAAAAAGAAAAATCTCACGGCAAAAAGAAAAAGACTCACGGCGAAAAGAATAACCTCGACCTCACGGCATAAGAAATAAGAATTAAAACGTCCTCTCGACATCGAAGAAATTTTGCCGCGAGTCTTTTTCTTTTTGCCGTGAGTCTTTTTCTTTTTGCTTCGAGGTTAATCTTTTTGCCGTGAGGTTCTTCTTTTTACCGTGAGTCTTTTCCTTTTTGCCGTGAGATTATTCTTTTTGCCGGGAGGTTAATTCTGTTGCCGTGACAGTTGTGGGCCACCGTACGTACGTGACCAGTCTGAGCGCTCCAAATGGTCACGCGAGCAAGCCCAAAATTTAATTTTACATATTTTTCCCATAATTATCATAATTATGCGATGTTCCGGGATGTTCCGGGATGTTCCATGTTCCGGGTTTTATCGACGGCCCATTAAAAGTACTCGGTAGTAATGTCGTGACAAAAGAAACTTCTCAAATATTGCTGCAGACAGTGTGGCACTTACGGAAACCGGAAATAAATTTAGTCTTTGAGGGGACTCATTCACCGATGTAAGATATAAATAATATCGGTAAAGTTAAAACGCTTCTCGGTTGTCTCAATCGATATCATTGTGTATTTTGAACTAGTTTATTGTTAACACGGTACTGACGGTGGCAACCTAATAAGAACGTGCTACTCCGAGACACGACGTGACTATTTGATAATTAAATTAGTAACTGTTTATGGATGATATGAAAATTTGCCTCTTGAATGAAACAAAATCATTCCTCTTCCATTTTCTTCATAAGTTAATAACATTAGTTCATTTTTCTCCAGCAGGAAAAGAGCCAGCATATTTTCCTTTGTATGTTTTTGGGAAAACAAGGATATCATGTTACAAACTTTGCGAGGAAAACAAAAGTACCAAGTTACAAATGTTGGCGTTGAAAAAATAAAATTATCACGTTTGCTAGTTCAACGTATCAATGAATTAAAAATAAACGAAATTCAACGTAAAACACCACAGTAAAATTTAAAACCTTCTTGTCAAACAGTAATTATAAGTTATTTTTGGGCCTTGGACTAACAAGTTACATACAGAAACTGAACACAGAAAGGCTGACCGTACGGTTGGGGTTAACTGTTTTGTTAACCCCAACCGTACGGTCAGCCTTTCTGTGTTCAGTTTCTTCAATCATTTAAATTTGCTGATCAGAACCTACCAGGTTCCGGTACTTTTGACTTGTCCGTTGGCCCTTTCTAGAGTTTAAAGCTTTTTGTTCAAGTTACATACAGGCAGCTGATGACTCAAAATGTACTTACAGTCCAGCATAACACTCTGCACTATCTGAGATTGTCTCACTAGTTATTTATCGAGTCACTGTGAGGTTTCATGAATAGCAGAATCAATGCTGAATATGTCCCGAGCGAGAGCAGACGGGACCATGAGCTCCTGATTGTTATATTTTAGAAATTTTACAAATTTACATACAGTTTCTTACATTATTTGGACGCCATTATGGACGTCATGCGCAAGCGCGGCCGCCATCATGTCCAATATTTCTGGCAATGTGAGTCAATCTCGTGTTAGGAATATGACGTCACAAGTAGAGATGCCGCCAACTGGAACCAATTTCGAGTAAACAGTCCGGGATCGTTATCATTTTTGATAACCACGTGACGTCATATAATGGCGGCCATTTCATAAATTGGGAATTTTCGTATTCACTTCGCTTTGCTCGTTATTTGTTCGATTATGCTCGGGTGTTTTACCCATAACTCTATTCGATAAGTACCAAGAAAGGAAGAGCCTCGCGTGTTTTGAAGATGGCGGCTGAAGACCAGCGTGAACGATGTAAAATGCTACTCGTAAAGTGAAACAGCGCTTGCAATTTTGCATACAGATCAGGTATGTTTTTCATTTTGTCATTAGATTTAAGTTGCTTGCAGATTTTTGCGACAAACACAAAAAATATGTCGTTAATCTTCACGCTATATACTTGGGATTTAATCTGTTTTTAGTGTTGTGCACGATCTGTGAAAAAAGTGCACGGGGTTGTTTTGATTTGCGATGTGCTGTTCGTAACGGCGGCCATATCTACATCTGTAATTGATGTGTTCCTAGGTATTGAGATGGCGGATGCTGGTACCCATAGAATCAAAACAGCAAATTTATGTCGACTTTGTGGCAAGACTGCGTCTTCGATTCAAAAAGGACTTCTGCAAGACCTAAAGAAAAATTCAAGCTTGAATTCGAACGACATGATATCGACATTGAAGAGGACAGCAATCCCCGCCGGTCTAATGTTTGCCTGACGTACGTGAGGTATTTTTATCGCCTGAGACGGTCAATCGGCAAATGCACATTAAAAGGTAAGTTGCCTATATTTTTGAGTCCAAGATTCAATGTCCACACATTCGTGGTCCTGAGATATTTTCAAGAAATGCCGGCCAAACTAGGTCAGTTTTCTGGCACACCAGTCATTGATATAATGAAGCTTATCGTTGGATTCAGCGAGTGACAACAATGGGGTAACAGGCCTACGCAACTCCTATCCGCGTGTAATAGCCGCTTTAGGAAGTTTTGCTCGAACTAGTATATCTCTAAGGATCTGCCCCTTTTGTATGGTACGATCTGGGGATCTTTGAATATTTCGCTAAGCAAAAATCCTGTGGTTTTGGAAGGACATAGGTCATACGTCAGGTTGGCTTCCGCTGCAATCAGCGTGAAATTTGTAGAGTTTGACACCTCTGTTTTTCAGTGCCAGGTTTCTTCTCTCTAGGCTCGTTTGTATTGCCAGATATGTTTTATGTTTTAAGCTCTCTAAATGTTAGCTCTGGAAGAACAAATATTCCGTGAACATGTTAGCTACTTGCATTTTACGTGTTACTACGCCGAGCCTGGCTGTTGAATTAAACTTATACTGTTTGTTATCACGCAAACTAAACGAAATTAAGTTGCAGCTCTTCAAGATGTATTTACTGTTACTTTTTCGTTTTTATTTACTACAGACTGTTGAACAAGCAGCTTCGCCAGCTACCAAGAAAATGAAGCCTGAGGGAAAATGGAAGCTATTATCATATTAGTGTCAATAAACAACGCTTTTGTGAACAGAATATTTGTTGTCTACCCTTGCTGTGTCATTTTACTCGCGGAACAAATATCACACGGTGTGGAAATTAAATTCGCAGTAACTTTGGACGAGGACAGTTTTCTTCCATACATTTCTGTTTTTATTCCATAATCCCATAACCTATTATTTCAATGACGCTGCATTGTGATGTTGTGAGTAGCCCCTTTCATCGCAGCGCCTCGTCGACCGGCATATTGAATTACGCACTGTTGCTACCAAATAACGTCACGTGAACGAAATCCTGTGCAACGATTGGTTTATGGTTTGTTTTGGTGAGGTTATCAAAAATGATAACGATCCCGGACTGGTAAAGGCTAGCCTGTTCCAGGCTCTCGGTCAGTGAGGACGGTCGAAAAAGAGAGCGGGCGACAGGGGGGATCAGCGGCGAGCGGGATCCGGGAGAGAAAAGGAGAGCGCAGGAGAGCCTGTAAGCATTCTTTTAAAAACCTCATTCCGCCCACTTGAAAAAAGAACCGTTTCTTGTGTCAAAATGTCAAATGTCAAAATTTCCATATGTTCGGTATAGAGCTACTCACGCCAGTCTCACGAGGTCAAGCTGATCTTCACAGTGTGTTGCATTCCAGGCCCCTAACCAGGATTTTATGTGGGGAGGGGGGGGGGGGGGGTGCTAACGACGCCAAAGTGGACCAAACTACCGAAATGTATTTTTTATTCCTGACCCTTTCATTTAGGAATTGCAACGGCAAAGTACACGGTAAGAGCTGGATATTACATTTGTCGAATACAACTGTAAATGTAAATCCTGACGCTCAAAGCGCTTTACAACACTTTGTGGGGGACTTTGCCAGGCTGCTTATTTGGGCGCAAATTGCAGCCACGCAGTTCACAACCTTATTAGAGAGAGCAGTAGGATACACAGGTGCCCGCAGAACAGAATAAGTGAGAAACTCATGCATCACACTGGGGGCAACGTCTCCTACTCTTTCCGAACAGTGTGTAGATTCTTTAACGTCCCACACCTGTACTGTGAGACGGGGCCTAAGGTTTATCGTCCTTATCCGAGAGGACGTGAAAGTCTAACCATTTGCAGATGTCATTACAAAGGCAGCAGGAGTGTTGGTCCGGTCGAGGTTTGAACCTGCGATCTCCCACACGGCAGTCCGGTGTTCTACCGACTGAACTAACCGGTGAGCTAATCCCTCAGAATAGTCCCGAGCTTCAGCCTCCGTGGGTGTTTGGTGGCAAACAGATTTACCACCTCATCCAAAACAGTTTTGACTTGATAATGTATGGCCATTAGTGCGAGGGATGACAAACTTTCCTGACCCATGCATGCCTTGTTATATCTATGCAGTCACCTTAAAGAACTCGCACTTCTTTCACATTCATAGCTCGTTGCAAGGGTTTTGGCTCATATCTTGAGGAGCGCATATATACATTTGGAAAGAGATCATCATCGCACTCCTTAGCAGCTTTGGCTTACTGACTTTTGTACATTACGCTTGCATTTTTTTCGAGCATTTTAGTGAGGTAAAAGCATTGAGCATTATTTGAGTACTATTTGAGCATTTTAGTGGCATTTTCCCCGAGAACTGATATTTTTTCCACAGAATATAGAAAAAGAGGACTTAACCTAACCTCTTCACTTAAGTATCACTGAAAGGGGGCAAAGAATTAACAGAACAACACCGAATCAACTTAACCTATCGTGTATCAAAACTTTTACATACGTTGTCGTCAACCTTTTATACTTAAAAAAGAAAAAACAGAACAACAGCGAATCAACTTAACTTATCGTGTATTAAAACTTTTACATACGTTGTCGTCAACTTGTTATACTAAGTATAGATTTTTGTTAAGCACTCTGAACTGTTAATTGTGTTGAAACGTTGAAATTAGGAACATTTAAGAATCCCAAGGTATGAGCATTAACCGAGCATTTTAGTGACTTTTTTGTGGAAAACTGAGCATTATTATAGCGGAAAAAAATGAGCATTAAGGTGGAGCATTTTAGTGGAGAAATAAAAGCATAAAGCCTACTGCTGTCCTTCGGTTTAGATCGCTCCCTTGTCATCGGTTCGCTCGTCTAAACTCCCGTGCAAAGCGAGCGCACGTTAATTTCATTATTCATTTAGATAAGCTTGGACATCTGTGCGCTCATTGAAATGTTCTGAATGGCTCGGGCTACTACAGTGCGGCTAGTTTTATTTTACCAGTGAATACATTACTGCTTTTTCCATGCTTTGCTTTTGTTAAGTTTTAAACTTCAGTTTTTTTTTAAAAACCGACTGCACTTTTTAACCTGGATATTGAATATCACAATGCGGACCTTTGTGGCCTGTGGGGAGCTGCGAACGCACCCCGTGCACCCCCCCCCTGGTTACGGGCCTGCATTCTTCTGCGATCGTTCATGTCTGCTGTGTCTCATCAGAGAGTCTCTTTGAGGATAGAAGTCTTTTTGTAGACGTACAGAAAATTAACTATCGGCAAAGGATTAGACCCATATGGAGGATCGAAACCATCGTCTTGCAAGAACAGAGCCAAATTAAAACAACGGCATATACAACACGCAAAACGGTAAACAGACTTGCACGCAAACAGCCACTTTTGAATCATGTGGTGCCAGAACGAACAAGGAGTTAAAGACCTAAACATCGAGCTCGAGAGACAAAAGCTCGATCAAACTGATGCAAGAAACAGAAGAACGTCTCTAAGACGTATAGCTTTCTCGTAACGTTACAGCAACCTTAGACGTGACTTGAGAACACTGAGAGATTTCCGGCTTTTGTTTTACGGCGTCGAAAATTTTTAAGCTAATTAACCATCTAAAAAAATGCAAACTTACCCCGAAATGGCTGGGAATAATGGCAGAAACATTTATCCAGGGGCCAGATTGATTAGACGCGCTCTTTACTCCATTCTGAGCGCTTGAGTAAATCTGGACTCCTCGAAATCACGCGCGTGTATTACGCTCGCCATGTTAAGCGCGCTTCAGACAAACAGACAAGGTGTTGATATAGACTGTCAAAAGTAACCAATCAGAGGGTATACCAGGAGCTGGTATACCGGAATAAGGTTTTTAAAACAATGCTTACAGGCTCTCGTGATCTCTCCTTTTTCCCTACCAGACCCCACTCGTCGCCCGCCCGCTTTTTTAATCCTCCACTGACAGCGAGCCTGGAACAGGCTGGTAATGGCGGACGAAAAATCTCACTTTTAGAGCGGCGAAATTTTAATGAAGGAAGTCTTTTTAGTTTTTTCTTTTTGGACGAAAGGACATCGTACATGATGGTAAGTTATTCTGTTTAAAAAAAGTGGGAAAAAGAAATGTGAAATTTCGTCGCAGTGGCACTTTAACCCATTGACTCCTGTGTCTAAAGACGTAGGTCACCTTCTGGTTCAAAAACTATCTCAAAATTTTAATTTCTGTGCATGCCCGAGCCGAAATGTCATAAAACGCAATTCTAGTGGCAAGAAGGACTTGCTGTCATGTTTCAAATGTGTTTTTTTGACCAGATTAAAGCTAATTTGGCCAAGATCCAGCCTCAAAACCACCAAAATGTCCAAAAAACGCATTTTTGGCAAAAAGTTCCAGGAGTCAATTGGTTAAACAAAGGAAATCACAACTATGATGTTGTTTGGCCAAAATAAACAATATACTAGATTTTTATTATTCTAGCTAGAACTCTGTTTTCTCCTTACTTTTAATTTGACTTCTAAGGAGAAGGTACTCCTAACTGTTCATGTATCGGTATATTAATAAACACTCAAGACAGTGTTCTTTGCATTGCCAAACACTCCGCTGTGCATTTCACTTCCAACTCTCTTCTCGTTGTTTGGAATCACAGTGACTGAAAACTGTTGATAGTGTGTGGTACATGTACTTGTCTATTAGTTCAAATTCCAACTTGCTAGTTCATTGTGTACATGTACTTACAAGTGTGTATTTTCCTTATCCAACTTGCTCAAGAGTCAACAAGATCTGCAATTGTTGTTGGAAGAGGGGGAACTTGAAGAGCAATTGAAGAATACTTTAGAAGCTGATCTTGAAATAATAAACATAGTGGCCACTGCTGAGTTGAAAAAAGAGAAGCCCATGACTTTGACATGGTATCTAAAGACACAAGCCACAGTGGAAGTAATGCTGGATCAGAGCCATTGTCCAGAAGGAATTTGTTTTCGACGGTCTTAAATACAGCCCTGCCAGTAGCATGCAAGGGAGCAAGGCTAGTCTTTCTTCGTCATTACACAAAGGAAGTAAGGCAAGCCTCTCATCCACGACACCTCCTAAAGGAAGTAAAGCAAGTCTTATTTCAGAAACATGTCTGAAAGGAAGTTAAGCAAGTCTTGCTGCAGAGTCTCCTCCTAAAGGGAGCAAGGTGAGCCTTGTTTCAGAAACTCGTCTGAAAGGAAGCAAAACAAGTCTTGTTGAAGAGACTCCATCAAAGGGAAGTAAGGCAAGTCTTGAACCACAGACTGTTCCAAAGGAGGGTAAACAAACTCTTGTATCAGAGACACATTCAAAAGCAACTCCTACAAGTACTGTGAATGTTGAGTCATCGTCATTACCAAGTGAAACTTCACCTCCAAAGGAGGAAAGTGATTCCAAAGAGGCTGCTTCAGTCGATATTAAAGTAAGTACTGTAAAGCTGGAAGTATCATGAGTTCATGTATTTGTACTGATTAAAGTGACAAATTGGAAATTACATATACTGTACATGATGAGTCGGGGAAATGCTAATTTTTACAACAGGTTCAGTTCAACTTAGCCTGCAAAAACAGCCAAGGACATCTGTCTCGCATAATGCCACTCACTGTAGAGAGGGAAGGGTGGCTATTTTCACAGGCTACATGTAGTTCAATGGTTGATGCAATTTTAGGTCCTGATGTTTATGTGGGCAAAGTTTTTCAGTTAGACTCTAGCTTACAGCAACTCTATCTTTGGTGGCCTTCTCTACTGTGCTCTTTGTTTGTATGTTTTCTCCATTTTTAGTGCAGAGTGCGCTATTGGGATGGTTTCGGGGGCTGCCGTTTGCTCAGGCACTAATTCACTAACGCATTAAGGCCATAAGGTGTAAACTTTAATGTTTGTTTAATTAGCCTTGTTCTGAGGGGGTGGGGTAGGTACTTTTGATTGCTACGTAAAACATACTACACTTGCAATACTTCACACATAACGTTACAGAACTATATATGGTTCCAGTATTCTCTTCTTATCCTAGTGGTACTATTCTCTTAAGAACAAAACCAATTTGCTCGAAGCACATGCACAGATTGATTAGCTTTACCACTGTCTGTTAACTATATGTTAGGTAAACGATACATTTCATACACAATTACACACGAACGTTAAGTGCTTTTCCTTGTGGTAGAATACAACATGTAAGACGCATACGTTATAGCATTGTCACCATGATACAACTTCTCGAGTTCAGATTCATGCGTGCAATACCACACTCTGGTCTAAGGGGTTATATTTCAGGTAATATCAGATCTCTCTTTTAGTGCAAAGAATGCTTTTATGACAGCGTATCTTTTGGAATCATCCCTAGCTCGTTTAAAAATGTCGTGTGCATTTTTCAAAGTATTTTGTGTTTGCTAAGCTTTAAACAGGGAAACGGATTGATCTCCTCAGCTGCTTGTTTATTTTCTCCCCAGTGAAAGAGAACAAGAAGTCCACAATTGTATTCACCCCAAACATTTCCAAGTTAGTGGCATTAAAATTAGTACTGTCGTGACAAAATAAACTTCTCAAATATTGCTGCAGACACTCTGGCACTTACGGAAACTGCAAATTAATTTAGTCAGTCTTTGAGGGGACTCATTCACCAATGTGGGATATAATATCGGTCAAGTTGAAACGCTTCTCGGTTTTATTAATCGATATCAATGTGTATTTTGAACTGGTTTATTGTTAACACCAACGGCAGCAATATAATAAGAACATGCTATTCCAAGACATGACGTGACTATTTGATAATTAAATTAGTAATTGTTTAATAATGATATAAAAATTTGCATCTTGAATGAAACAAAATCATTCCTGTTCCATTTTTTCATAAGTTAATAACATTTTTTTCATTTTTTCCGATTGATAACAATTCATCAATATAATATTTTGCATTAATTTACTCATTTTGTGTCATTATTTTCTTGTAGGATGTTGATGTTAGTGCTGGTGGAAATTCAAATGATCTGTTGGCTTTTCTAGTCAATTGGTAGCTTTGGTATATTCTTACGTGCTGTACGTAAAATACATTTCAAGCCAAAATTTTGAAGTACTTTAACAATGTTCACCGGTTAGGCATTGTAAATTTGACATCAAACTAAATGTAAATCAATTGAGAACTTGAACAACATTTCAAGCAGATACTGCACAATGTACAGTGTACCTACCTACCTATAATCTTATCTTACAGTTTATGCAGGGAATTAAATTGTTACAAGTTTGGAATTGTTACACTTTAAAATATCTGTCAGTTTTTTCTCAACATACAGTACATGTAAAAGTTGCCTGACTCTAAACCCAGAAAAAATGTGAAAGTCGAGTTAAGTGTGAAAATTGTTATTTCAAACCTGGCATTACATGTATAGGTATGCAAGACATAACTCAGAGTGAAGTACAGTATCATACTAGTCTTATTAAGTACTTTTATTACTGACACAACTACTGTAGGACTGTTGATATGGCTGATAACTAAATTAGCCAGTCTGAGTGCCATATTTCTTGGAATAATAGCGGGATTATTATTTCTATTTTCGCACCAAAACAGGATAATAATTATTCGAGGGAAGGCGATTATTCAAGAGGCGATTATTTCAAATAATTCTCACAGGAGGTCGTGCCCTAAATATTTTGTTTTATTATACCATTAAATCAAAAAAACGTATCACATCAAATTAAACCGAGGTTACATGTATTGGAAAGGAGACTTAAGAAAATGCACTTGTTGTTCCAGCGATTTATTGATTGCAAGGAAGGAACAAGAACATATCCGATAAAGAGCTCCAAGCGACAAAGGAAAAAGTGAAATACATGAACATTACCATAGAAAAAACTGTTTAAAAAAACCGGTGCTTTTGTAACCATTCAGTTGTGAACAATAAAATGAAAGCTTGTTTGTTACCAAAGATGTCAATTTTTGACTTGAGAGGGAGGGGATAAGACCCGGGGGGGGGGGGGCGGTACTCCCTATAGTGGCCTATATGGGGAGGCTCTGCCCGAAAGGGGTACCTTTTTCAGGCTTCAGGTATAAAAAAGGGTAGGGATTTCACAAGTTAAGGTATATAAAAGGGTAGGGAAATCGGTCATTTAAGTATTTCAAAGGGCCTTTTATTATATTTTTTTCGAATAGACGCCCCTGAAGGTTGTATAAGTTAATTTATTAAGCTTTACATAAAAACGAGAACAAGACTTCCTAAAATAGGTATGCGAAAGGGGTACCTTTTTCAATAAAAGGTGTATAAAAGGGGTACCTTTTCTGCCAAAACGGTAGAAGAAAGGGTAAGGGGTTGGACCTCAGGGCGGAGCCTCCCGGTATAAAACTTTTGTTAAGTACCCCCCCCCCCCCCCTGGGATAAGAGAAAGAGAAAATGGTGAGGGGGGTAGGGGCGATTATTCGAGGGAGGTGATTAATCGAGGGACGGCTATTATTTGAGGAAATATGGTAGCTTACTTCAAGTTGAAAACAAACTGAAATATGTAATAGAGTTTGTACTGGATAGTCTTTTTCAAATCATTAGTCATTAAAGTACCTAAAAATCAATCTGTTATTGACCTAGCATGTTCAGAAATTCACTATGGAGCAAATCATCCCTCTTGTTTTCTGCGTTTTTTTTATAATCCACACTGTCTAGACTTGGGGTAACAGAGTAACAAGCTCAAAATTTCAAAAATCGTCGTATTTTTGTATTCTTGTATGTAAAGTGGAAGTGGAAAATGAATAAATAAATAAATAAAATAGTCTTTTGCTGACCTTAATCTTCTGTAAAATGGTTGCCACTGAGACAAAGTGTATAACAGTACAGTGGCACCCCGTTATAACGAACCCCGCTATAACGAAGACCCCGTTATAGCGAACAACATTTGAAAGCCCAGCAGAATTACAGTAAAATATGTGGAAACAAACCCCGCTATAACGAAATCCTCGCTATAACGAAATGATTTTGACGGTCCCTACGCACAATTTACCCAGCTATAAAGAATATTTTTGTCTCGGGGTCTTCGCTATAACAAAGGCCCCGCTATAACGAACATTTTTTTCAGTACCGTGGCAGTTTGTCATAGCGAGGTGCCACTGCATTTGTCTACTAAAGTGGAGGTATTAGTACAAGAAAATATTTCAAAATGTTTTGCGGAGTAAACTCTCAACTAGTGACGTGTTGTCGAGATCTTGGACTGACCTCCCTCACTTTTTTTTTTATTTTTGTGGGGGGAGGGGAAAGGGGGTTGGGGGGAATGAGTGTGTGTTAGAGAGCAGAGAATGGAGTGGAGTGTGTTGTGAAGAGAATGGAAGCTAGGATGCATGATCGGATAGTTTATGGCAAATTGAAATGCTTGTAAAAGTGTGGTTAAACAAGCAGGATCAGAAGTACACTTCCATGTCATGCCCAGTGTCTTTCAAGTACGAGATTCACGTTAATTCTTAGGAACCGATATAGAGCTTAACAGAAACCAAACATTCAATACTGTGTAAAATAGTTTATTCAAATTTACCTGAAATGCAAACAATAAATAATAGCGACTCGGTAGGTTTTATTGTAAAATACAATTCTACATACATACATACATACATACATACATACATACATACATACATACATTTATTTTTGTTTTCAAATAAAAAAATTACAAATTGAACATGCCCGCGGATAGCATATGCTAGTCTAGGCGGGTCATGTTAACAAAAAATTATTAATAAACAACTAGGTATAACTAAATACAAGAGGATTAAGGAGACTTTATCTCCCATTAGTCAACGGAGAAAAGAAGAAAATGTCTAACCTAGCCTAAAAGTAAATACTCAAGCGAGAACGCGGAGAGCTAGCTGTAGCATCGAAATTTGAATATCATTGACTGTAGATATGGAGCAATGGACCTTTTTACCAATGCCATGCAATATGAACGATTTTTTTTTTGTATTCTTATGAACAAAAAAAAAACACTCATAATTTTTACAAAGAAATGTGCATTTTACGAAATTATTTCCCTTTCATATATTACTCAATTTTTTAAAGAAAACGACAACACTTTTGAGTTTATAATACATGTTTCGACAGAAACTTGTGTCATCTTCAGTTAAATAATGTACAAAGCGTTACAAGTTGAATTTATAAGAGAGAAAAAATGCTAATTATGCTAGTAACATTCAATTTTTGTTCATAATTTATTTTAATAGGTAATTCATATTGGATAGTTCTAAAATGACTTAACTATATACACCTGGTTTGTAGATTTAAAATATTGACAATGCAAAAATAACATTTTGTTTTAGAGGCTAATGAATATTGCTCCATGAACACAACTTTTCTAGGTAGCTTTTCCAGCAGAAAACAAAAGTGTATTCTTTAGGAAAACGAAACTGAAATTTTAATATTTTCTTCAGTCGCCAGTACTTAAAATTATTTTCTAAGTCCCTGCAGC